>JASANA010011455.1:0-34572 GCA_030248095.1 Ptycholaimellus sp. GST1_10
CTTCATGCTCTGGTATGGGGTTCTTTGACTTTCGCGGGTGCGGCGGTGGTGCACATGGTGGGCGGGGCCTCGGCGCTGGCCGCCGCCTGGGTGCTGGGTGCTCGGGAGGGACGCTTCGGGGACAGGGCCAACAGCTACGGCATGTCCAGCCCTGTCACTGCCCTCACGGGGACCTTCATGCTCTGGTATGGGGTTCTTTGACTTTGTGGGTGCGGCGGTGGTGCACATGGTGGGCGGGGCCTCGGCGCTGGCCGCCGCCTGGGTGCTGGGTGCTCGGGAGGGACGCTTCGGGGACAGGGCCAACAGCTACGGCATGTCCAGCCCTGACACTGCCCACACGGGGACCTTCACGCGCGGGGAAGGGCTACTTAGACTTTGCGGGTGCGGCGGTGGTGCACATGGTGGGCGGGGCCTCGGCGCTGGCCGCCGCCTGGGTGCTGGGTGCTCGGGAGGGACGCTTCGGGGACAGGGCCAACAGCTACGGCATGTCCAGCCCTGTCACTGCCCCTCACGGGGACCTTCATGCTCTGGTATGGGGTTCTTCGACTTTGCGGGTGCGGCGGTGGTGCACATGGTGGGCGGGGCCTCGGCGCTGGCCGCCGCCTGGGTGCTGGGTGGTCGGGAGGGACGCTTCGGGGACAGGGCCAACAGCTACGGCATGTCCACCCCGGTCACTGCCCTCCCGGGGACCTTCATGCTCTGGTATGGGGTTCTTTGACTTTGCGGGTGCGGCGGTGGTGCACATGGTGGGCAGGGCCTTGGCGCTGGCCGCCGCCTGGGTGCTGGGTGCTCGGGAGGGACGCTTCGGGGACAGGGCCAACAGCTACGGCATGTCCAGCCCTGTCACTGCCCTCACGGGGACCTTCATGCTCTGGTATGGGGTTCTTTGACTTTGCGGGTGCGGCGGTGGTGCACATGGTGGGCGGGGCCTAGGCGCTGGCCGCTGCCTGGGTGCTGGGTGCTCGGGAGGGACGCTTCGGGGACAGGGCCAACAGCTACGGCATGTCCAGCCCTGTCACTGCCCTCACGGGGACCTTCATGCTCTGGTATGGGGTTCTTTGACTTTGCGGGTGCGGCGGTGGTGCACATGGTGGGCGGGGCCTCGGCGCTGGCCGCCACCTGGGTGCTGGGTGCTCGGGAGGGATGCTTCGGGGACAGGGCCAACAGCTACGGCATGTCCAGCCCTGTCACTGCCCTCACGGGGACCTTCATGCTCTGGTATGGGGTTCTTTGACTTTGCGGGTGCGGCGGTGGTGCACATGGTGGGCGGGGCCTCGGCGCTGGCCGCCGCCTGGGTGCTGGGTGCTCGGGAGGGACGCTTCGGGGACAGGGCCAACAGCTACGGCATGTCCAGCCCTGTCACTGCCCTCACGGGGACCTTCATGCTCTGGTATGGGGTTCTTTGACTTTGCGGGTGCGGCGGTGGTGCACATGGTGGGCGGGGCCTCGGCGCTGGCCGCCGCCTGGGTGCTGGGTGCTCGGGAGGGACGCTTCGGGGACAGGGCCAACAGCTACGGCATGTCCAGCCCTGTCACTGCCCTCACGGGGACCTTCATGCTCTGGTATGGGGTTCTTTGACTTTGCGGGTGCGGCGGTGGTGCACATGGTGGGCGGGGCCTCGGCGCTGGCCGCCGCCTGGGTGCTGGGTGCTCGGGAGGGACGCTTCGGGGACAGGGCCAACAGCTACGGCATGTCCAGCCCTGTCACTGCCCTCACGGGGACCTTCATGCTCTGGTATGGGGTTCTTTGACTTTGCGGGTGCGGCGGTGGTGCACATGGTGGGCGGGGCCTCGGCGCTGGCCGCCGCCTGGGTGCTGGGTGCTCGGGAGGGACGCTTCGGGGACAGGGCCAACAGCTACGGCATGTCCAGCCCTGTCACTGCCCTCACGGGGACCTTCATGCTCTGGTATGGGGTTCTTTGACTTTGCGGGTGCGGCGGTGGTGCACATGGTGGGCGGGGCCTCGGCGCTGGCCGCCGCCTGGGTGCTGGGTGCTCGGGAGGGACGCTTCGGGGACAGGGCCAACAGCTACGGCATGTCCAGCCCTGTCACTGCCCTCACGGGGACCTTCATGCTCTGGTATGGGGTTCTTTGACTTTGCGGGTGCGGCGGTGGTGCACATGGTGGGCGGGGCCTCGGCGCTGGCCGCCGCCTGGGTGCTGGGTGCTCGGGAGGGACGCTTCGGGGACAGGGCCAACAGCTACGGCATGTCCAGCCCTGTCACTGCCCTCACGGGGACCTTCATGCTCTGGTATGGGGTTCTTTGACTTTGCGGGTGCGGCGGTGGTGCACATGGTGGGCGGGGCCTCGGCGCTGGCCGCCGCCTGGGTGCTGGGTGCTCGGGAGGGACGCTTCGGGGACAGGGCCAACAGCTACGGCATGTCCAGCCCTGTCACTGCCCTCACGGGGACCTTCATGCTCTGGTATGGGGTTCTTTGACTTTGCGGGTGCGGCGGTGGTGCACATGGTGGGCGGGGCCTCGTGGCTGTCCGACGCCTGGGTGCTGGGTGCTCGGGAGGGACGCTTCGGGGACAGGGCCAACAGCTACGGCATGTCCAGCCCTGTCACTGCCCTCACGGGGACCTTCATGCTCTGGTATGGGGTTCTTTGACTTTGCGGGTGCGGCGGTGGTGCAGGGCCGCATGGTGGGCGGGGCCTTGGCGCTGGCCGCCGGGGCCAACGCAAACCAGAACAACACCACACACCACACCCCAACAACAAGAAACCCAACCCACCCCCCCCACAGGACAGAACACCCAAAAAAAGCAAACAAACACCCAAAAACAAAAAACAGAAAAAAAAGAAAAAAAAAAAAAAACCCCCTAAACAAAAAGCAAAGAAACAAAAAAAAAGAAAAAAAAATAAAAAAAAAAAAAAAAACACCAAAAAAAAAGAAAACCCAAAAAAGAAAAAAAAAAAAAAAAAAAAAAAAAACAACAAACCAAAACAAATAATAAAAAAAAAAATACACAACAAAAATAAAAAAACCCAAACAAAAAAAACACCACCACCCAAAAAAAACACGCCCAAAAAAAACAAAAAACAACCAAAAAACAAAAAAAAAAAACCAACAGAAAAAAACACCAAAAAAAAAAAAAAAAAAAACACAACACACAACCCACAAAAAAACAAAAAAAGAAAAAAAAAAAAAAAAAACACCACCAAAACAACAAAAAAAAAACAAAAACAAAAAAACAAAACAACAAAAACAAAACCCAAAAAAAAAAACAAAAAACACACAAAAAACAAACAAACCACCCCAACCAAACAAAAAAACCAAAACCCCAAAAAACACAAACAAAAAACCCACAACCCCCCAAAACACAAACACACCCACCCAACACCCCCCCCACCCAACCACCCCTGGGTGCTGGGTGCTCGGGAGGGACGCTTCGGGGACAGGGCCAACAGCTACGGCATGTCCAGCCCTGTCACTGCCCTCACGGGGACCTTCATGCTCTGGTATGGGGTTCTTTGACTTTGCGGGTGCGGCGGTGGTGCACATGGTGGGCGGGGCCTCGGCGCTGGCCGCCGCCTGAGGAAGAGAGGAAGGAGGGAGCAACACGCCACCCGACACACGAGGGAACCCGAGGAACAACCCCCCGCAAAAGAACCCAAAACAGCAAAAGACAAAAAAAAAAAAAGAGGAAAGAACAAAAAGAAAAAGAAAAAAAAAAAGACAAAAAACCCCCACAACAAAAACGCAAAAAAGCCAGAAAAAAAAAGAAAAAAAAGAACAAAAAAAACAAAAAAAACCCACCACAAAAGAAAAAAACACCCAACAAACAGAAAAAAGAGAAAGAGAAAAAAGAGAAACCCCAAAAAAAAAAAAAAAGAGAACAAGCAAAAACCCAGAAAAAACCCAAAAAAAGAAGAAAAAACACACAAACCACCCACCCACAAACAAGACCCAAACAAAAAAAAAACCACAAACCCCATCCAAAAAAAAAAACACCCAACCAGAAAAAAAAACCCAAAAAACCAAAAAAACAAACAACCACAACAACCCACCAAAAAAAAAACCAAAAAAAACCAAAAAAAAAAAAAAAAAAAGCCCCAAAACAGAAAAACAAACAACAAAAACACAAAAAAAAAAAAAACAAAACAAAAAAAAAAACACACAACAAAAACAAACAAAACCCCAAAAAACACCAACCAAACCCAACCCCCAACAAACAAAAAAAAAAAAAAAACACAAACAAAAAACCCCACCACCCCAACCCCACACACCCACCCAACACCCCACCACACACCCCACCAACCCCACCCCCACCACCCCCCACCCCCCCACCCCCCCCCCCCCCCCCCCCCCGGTGCTGGGTGCTCGGGAGGGACGCTTTGGGGACAGGGCCAACAGCTACGGCATGTCCAGCCCTGTCACTGCCCTCACGGGGACCTTCATGCTCTGGTATGGGGTTCTTTGACTTTGCGGGTGCGGCGGTGGTGCACATGGTGGGCGGGGCCTCGGCGCTGGCCGCCGCCTGGGTGCTGGGTGCTCGGGAGGGACGCTTCGGGGACAGGGCCAACAGCTACGGCATGTCCAGCCCTGTCACTGCCCTCACGGGGACCTTCATGCTCTGGTATGGGGTTCTTTGACTTTGCGGGTGCGGCGGTGGTGCACATGGTGGGCGGGGCCTCGGCGCTGGCCGCCGCCTGGGTGCTGGGTGCTCGGGAGGGACGCTTCGGGGACAGGGCCAACAGCTACGGCATGTCCAGCCCTGTCACTGCCCTCACGGGGACCTTCATGCTCTGGTATGGGGTTCTTTGACTTTGCGGGTGCGGCGGTGGTGCACATGGTGGGCGGGGCCTCGGCGCTGGCCGCCGCCTGGGTGCTGGGTGCTCGGGAGGGACGCTTCGGGGACAGGGCCAACAGCTACGGCATGTCCAGCCCTGTCACTGCCCTCACGGGGACCTTCATGCTCTGGTATGGGGTTCTTTGACTTTGCGGGTGCGGCGGTGGTGCACATGGTGGGCGGGGCCTCGGCGCTGGCCGCCGCCTGGGTGCTGGGTGCTCGGGAGGGACGCTTCGGGGACAGGGCCAACAGCTACGGCATGTCCAGCCCTGTCACTGCCCTCACGGGAACCTTCATGCTCTGGTTCGGCAACAACGTGTCAATGTTGGGGGTCGACCCGAAGTTGGGTGTTTCCCGACCCTGCCCCCTACCAGGGTCGGACAGAGCGACACCCAGCTTCTAGACATGATTACAGGGCCATTATATGCCATAAGCTGACCAAATAAGCTGATATATAGGTAGTTTTGGACCAGGAATCCTTTTCTGATGTTATTTTTGAGCAAAGATGGATAAAAATTGACAAACTGAGCATTTTTTGAAACAATTGTTGCTCGCTTTCCCTGTCACATGGATCCAATTTTTTTACATTCTTTTACGCAAAAAGAAGGCCAGATTTTTTAATGCATAATCGATTCGATTTAGGATGTTTTTTCAATTTTTTTTTCAAAATGGCTCGACAATTTTAGTTATTAATGAACATTTTAAGTTTCTAATGTAATCGTGACCTTTCACCACTATGCTTCGTTTTGGATCAATTTGGGAAGTTTGTATTAGATGTCAACACCCAACTTTAAACAGGAAAAGATAGGAGAAAAAAGGCGTGTGTGAGCAAATCATAGCTAGGTTCGAATCTGTTTCACTTTTGCCTTATTACCTTCTTTTTAATCGACTTGGTTCAAGTTCTGTACAAACTCTTTTATCTCTTTTATCTTAAAAGTGGAAGAAATATCTGGTACCATCGGCAAGCCAAATGTGAATCTCTTTTCTCCCAAAAATTGAAATGGCCCGAGCTAAAAAGCAAGGAAATAACACTACTACTTGTGGAATCTGCTGAGCCACCTGCATTCTGTTTTGGCGCGCACATGAAAAGAGGTCACTGGACAGCGCGCCAAAACAAAATGCAAATGTCTTAGAAGCAGATTCCACTAGTAGTAGTGTTATTTCCTTGCTTTTTAGCTCGGGCCATTTCAATTTTTGGGAGAAAAGAGATTCACATTTGGCTTGCCGATGGTACCAGATATAAGATAATTCTGGGGCAAGGGCCTATATTTGACAGTCGAATAACATAAATTAAAAACAAGACAATACCAGCTATCACTGATAGGCCTGTTTTGCTTCGCATGGCCAATGGTGGGTTGGTGGAAAATAGGCCTAGGTGTAAAAAAGCCTAGGTGGAAAAAATGAAACTTTTCAAAGATCAAAATTCAGGGCCAACGCAATGTACATGGAGAATTAACATCTATCACAGTACAGGTATCGGAAATTTTTTCAACAAAGGTTTTCAAAAAATGACATTGTAAGGTTTACTGTGCAAATGATTATCTCGAGTTAATGTGCAAATAGCCCATCATTTATCAAAAACTGAAATTGCAATGTTAAAAGTGCATGCTACATAAAAACTATTTCTCAAGTCCATGAGATCCTGTGTCTTTATCGCTCGCGCAAGGCTTCATAACAAAAGGGATAACTGTCAAAATCCTTTCCGAATTGGGGTTGAGAAACACGTAGTTAAGGGTCAAAAAACCCACAACTGCGTGTCGCTTGCCGAATAGGGGTTGACACGAAACACGGTGTTACGTGTTTTCCGACCCGTAACACCGTGTTCTCTAGCCCGAATTCGGCAAGGATTTGACCCGTTCTTGCCGAATTGGCCCCTGGGTGCTGGGTGCTCGGGAGGGACGCTTCGGGGACAGGGCCAACAGCTACGGCATGTCCAGCCCTGTCACTGCCCTCACGGGGACCTTCATGCTCTGGTATGGGGTTCTTTGACTTTGCGGGTGCGGCGGTGGTGCACATGGTGGGCGGGGCCTCGGCGCTGGCCGCCGCCTGGGTGCTGGGTGCTCGGGAGGGACGCTTCGGGGACAGGGCCAACAGCTACGGCATGTCCAGCCCTGTCACTGCCCTCACGGGGACCTTCATGCTCTGGTATGGGTTCTTTGACTTTGCGGGTGCGGCGGTGGTGCACATGGTGGGCGGGGCCTCGGCGCTGGCCGCCGCCTGGGTGCTGGGTGCTCGGGAGGGACGCTTCGGGGACAGGGCCAACAGCTACGGCATGTCCAGCCCTGTCACTGCCCTCACGGGGACCTTCATGCTCTGGTATGGGGTTCTTTGACTTTGCGGGTGCGGCGGTGGTGCACATGGTGGGCGGGGCCTCGGCGCTGGCCGCCGCCTGGGTGCTGGGTGCTCGGGAGGGACGCTTCGGGGACAGGGCCAACAGCTACGGCATGTCCAGCCCTGTCACTGCCCTCACGGGGACCTTCATGCTCTGGTATGGGGTTCTTTGACTTTGCGGGTGCGGCGGTGGTGCACATGGTGGGCGGGGCCTCGGCGCTGGCCGCCGCCTGGGTGCTGGGTGCTCGGGAGGGACGCTTCGGGGACAGGGCCAACAGCTACGGCATGTCCAGCCCTGTCACTGCCCTCACGGGGACCTTCATGCTCTGGTATGGGGTTCTTTGACTTTGCGGGTGTGGCGGTGGTGCACATGGTGGGCGGGGCCTCGGCGCTGGCCGCCGCCTGGGTGCTGGGTGCTCGGGAGGGACGCTTCGGGGACAGGGCCAACAGCTACGGCATGTCCAGCCCTGTCACTGCCCTCACGGGAACCTTCATGCTCTGGTATGGGGTTCTTTGACTTTGCGGGTGCGGCGGTGGTGCACATGGTGGGCGGGGCCTCGGCGCTGGCCGCCGCCTGGGTGCTGGGTGCTCGGGAGGGACGCTTCGGGGACAGGGCCAACAGCTACGGCATGTCCAGCCCTGTCACTGCCCTCACGGGGACCTTCATGCTCTGGTATGGGGTTCTTTGACTTTGCGGGTGCGGCGGTGGTGCACATGGTGGGCGGGGCCTCGGCGCTGGCCGCCGCCTGGGTGCTGGGTGCTCGGGAGGGACGCTTCGGGGACAGGGCCAACAGCTACGGCATGTCCAGCCCTGTCACTGCCCTCACGGGAACCTTCATGCTCTGGTATGGGGTTCTTTGACTTTGCGGGTGCGGCGGTGGTGCACATGGTGGGCGGGGCCTCGGCGCTGGCCGCCGCCTGGGTGCTGGGTGCTCGGGAGGGACGCTTCGGGGACAGGGCCAACAGCTACGGCATGTCCAGCCCTGTCACTGCCCTCACGGGAACCTTCATGCTCTGGTCCTGCCAGGAGTGGGAGGGGAGGGGAGGAGAGGAAGGGGATGGTTGGCAGGTGGGCCTGGCTGTCCTTCAACTGCGGCTCCACCTTCGGCATCTCCGGGGACTCCTGGAAGATGGCTGCCAAGGTGGGCGTGAACACCCTCAACGGATCCATTGGCGGCTCTTTCATGGGTTCTTTTCTGTCTGTCACAACTGACTCACAGCTCTCATAATAAATAAAGAATTGGTGTGGGCATAAATAAATGGCCCTGAAGCAAACTGAAGTTCTTTTTGCAGAAGCCTCGCCTAATGAGGCCGAACTAACATCGATTGATTCTGAAAAGTAGGCCAACTGCTGCAATATTCGACAGAAGGCCCCAAAATAATGTTTTGAAGCTCTCTATATCCTAGACAGGCCATCAGCAAATTTAGCCAGTCCATCTTTCTGGCCCAGTTTCCCATGCCAATTCCCCAAAACCGATAAAAATTGGTCTCAGAAATCCTAAAAACATTTTCCACAAATTCTAAACCGTAAAACTCTATGCCAATAAAATGTTGCCTGAGGGATCCTGCTGGGCTTCCTGATGACGTGGCGCGGGGAGGGCGGCTACTACTTCGACATCGGGACCTCCATCAACAGCATCCTGGGCGGCCTGCTGGGGGTGACGGCCTCCTGTGCGCTGATCAGCCCGGTGGAGAGCCTGGGGATCGGGGCGGTGGGGGCGGCGGTGGCCGTGGGGGCCACGCCCCTCGTCGCCGCCCTGGGCGTGGACGACCCCGTCGGCGCCATCCCCGTCCACCTCTGCGCCGGCGTTTGGTCGGTGCTCTCCGTGGGGCTCTTTGCGCACAACGAATTTGCACCGGTTGGTTTGATTTTGCGGTTTTTTTCGTTTTTTTCCCTTTGCATGAATTTGGGTTGATTTTTGGATACTGAATTTTGCACCCCTATTCCTAATTTTTTGTGCGCCTTTTTCAGCACCAAAAGATGTGAGAGAATATAAAAATGTCAGTGCTAATTTAGACGCAGTTTTGAAAGGTAGAAAGAGGAGCGGAACTTTTCCAAATTGGAAAAAATTTTGGGCTTATTTTTTCTTGCTTAGGTCGATGCCAAATTCTGGTAGTCCTGCAGGAAGAAGGGCCAACGGGCCTGGTGCACGGCGGTGGCTTCCGCCTTCTTGGTGTTCAGCTGCTGGGCATTGTGGTGATTGGCCTCTGGGCTTTCAGCACCACGCTGGGCGTCTTCCTCCTCTGCAAGCTCACCATCGGCATCCGCATGAGCCCTGAGGAGGAGGCTGCTGGTAATCCTGATATCACATCCCCACATCGAATTTCGTCTTTTCCATGATCACATTCTGCCGATTGAAAATTATGAAAATAAAAAGTTCAAATTTTCGGCAATCCATTTTTGAATTTCTCAATAAAGCTCTTGGAAGGTATATATGTCCTCAATATAATTTTGGCACTAGCACATTTTATCTTGGCTTAGGGGCGGATGCAGTGGAGCACCGAGTGATGAAGGCAAAACCGGCGGACAAGGTATCCAAGCTACTAGAGCGTCTTGGCTCTGACACGGAACCCCACCAACCCCATCTCGTCCAAGAGGTTCCATCTGGGTCTTCATCTGGGCTTAGGGGCGGATGCAGTGGAGCACCGAGTGATGAAGGCAAAACCGGCGGACAAGGTATCCAAGCTACTAGAGCGTCTTGGCTCTGACACGGAACCCCACCAACCCCATCTCGTCCAAGAGGTTCCATCTGGGTCTTCATCTGGGCTTAGGGGCGGATGCAGTGGAGCACCGAGTGATGAAGGCAAAACCGGCGGACAAGGTATCCAAGCTACTAGAGCGTCTTGGCTCTGACACGGAACCCCACCAACCCCATCTCGTCCAAGAGGTTCCATCTGGGTCTTCATCTGGGCTTAGGGGCGGATGCAGTGGAGCACCGAGTGATGAAGGCAAAACCGGCGGACAAGGTATCCAAGCTACTAGAGCGTCTTGGCTCTGACACGGAACCCCACCAACCCCATCTCGTCCAAGAGGTTCCATCTGGGTCTTCATCTGGGCTTAGGGGCGGATGCAGTGGAGCACCGAGTGATGAAGGCAAAACCGGCGGACAAGGTATCCAAGCTACTAGAGCGTCTTGGCTCTGAAACGGAAACCAACCAACACCAGAACGTACAAGATGTTCCTACTCGGTCTTCATCTGGGCTTCGGGGCGGATGCAGTGGAGCACCGAGTGATGAAGGCAAAACCGGCGGACAAGGTATCCAAGCTACTAGAGCGTCTTGGCTCTGACACGGAACCCCACCAACCCCATCTCGTCCAAGAGGTTCCATCTGGGTCTTCATCTGGGCTTAGGGGCGGATGCAGTGGAGCACCGAGTGATGAAGGCAAAACCGGCGGACAAGGTATCCAAGCTACTAGAGCGTCTTGGCTCTGACACGGAACCCCACCAACCCCATCTCGTCCAAGAGGTTCCATCTGGGTCTTCATCTGGGCTTAGGGGCGGATGCAGTGGAGCACCGAGTGATGAAGGCAAAACCGGCGGACAAGGTATCCAAGCTACTAGAGCGTCTTGGCTCTGACACGGAACCCCACCAACCCCATCTCGTCCAAGAGGTTCCATCTGGGTCTTCATCTGGGCTTAGGGGCGGATGCAGTGGAGCACCGAGTGATGAAGGCAAAACCGGCGGACAAGGTATCCAAGCTACTAGAGCGTCTTGGCTCTGACACGGAACCCCACCAACCCCATCTCGTCCAAGAGGTTCCATCTGGGTCTTCATCTGGGCTTAGGGGCGGATGCAGTGGAGCACCGAGTGATGAAGGCAAAACCGGCGGACAAGGTATCCAAGCTACTAGAGCGTCTTGGCTCTGACACGGAACCCCACCAACCCCATCTCGTCCAAGAGGTTCCATCTGGGTCTTCATCTGGGCTTAGGGGCGGATGCAGTGGAGCACCGAGTGATGAAGGCAAAACCGGCGGACAAGGTATCCAAGCTACTAGAGCGTCTTGGCTCTGACACGGAACCCCACCAACCCCATCTCGTCCAAGAGGTTCCATCTGGGTCTTCATCTGGGCTTAGGGGCGGATGCAGTGGAGCACCGAGTGATGAAGGCAAAACCGGCGGACAAGGTATCCAAGCTACTAGAGCGTCTTGGCTCTGACACGGAACCCCACCAACCCCATCTCGTCCAAGAGGTTCCATCTGGGTCTTCATCTGGGCTTAGGGGCGGATGCAGTGGAGCACCGAGTGATGAAGGCAAAACCGGCGGACAAGGTATCCAAGCTACTAGAGCGTCTTGGCTCTGACACGGAACCCCACCAACCCCATCTCGTCCAAGAGGTTCCATCTGGGTCTTCATCTGGGCTTAGGGGCGGATGCAGTGGAGCACCGAGTGATGAAGGCAAAACCGGCGGACAAGGTATCCAAGCTACTAGAGCGTCTTGGCTCTGACACGGAACCCCACCAACCCCATCTCGTCCAAGAGGTTCCAGGCACCTCGCTTCTCAGTCCAAGGGGTCAAATACACCAGCAGGACGATCTTTATGTTTGCTGCATCAGTAAGGACCCATTTCAGAGCACTGCAACTGTGATTGAGGCCCAATCTTTTTCATAGTGAATTTCAAAAAAAACCAAAAAATCATCGCTACAAAAACTCCAGCTGCTGATGGAGCTGCTGCACGAGGCAGTGGAGGGGCGTGGTGGAGCAGAGCGCATCCGCAACTTCACCGGCACACGCAGTCTGTCCGTACACCGAGGCCAGAACCCCGCTGCCACCATCTCCTACTCACGCCCTGCTTCCCAGCACAAACAGGTTTCTACCTGGCCATCCCAAACTGAGTCACAGAGAGCTCTGGAAACCTCTGGACCTAATTTGGACCGCCGATTGAAATCGAAGCGACATTGGCTGTAGTTTGTGATTTGGTTCCTTTTTCCCAAGACTTATTGGGCCCAGGCTGACCCAATAGGGTTCGTTTTTACCCGTTTGATGCGAACGCGAACGCGAACGAGTCGGTCGCAACGCGAACGATACTGGGTCGCAAACGGGTCGCAACGGGTCGCATCCCATTTTGGATCGCATGTGGATCGCGTTTGTCCCGTTTGGGACATCCAAATGTCAACTTCCTACTATTGTTCTTTGTGCTTGTCTAATTGCGAAGGTTCTCTGTGTCATGCTATCCAAATGCCTATTGAGTCATTTGTATAAATTTCTATAAATGTTGTTGTTGTGAAACATAAAGCTTCTTGGTGGCAATTCTCTGATGAAAACGAAGAGTAAAGCAGTCTCAATTTCTCAAACAAAGCAAAGGCCAAAGGGCTAATCGATCCGTTCCTCTTCGTACAACAAGCAATCCCCCGTCTCCCCGACCATGACTCTTCCCCCGAGTTCTAGTTCCCTTCCCATCCCTTTCCTCTGCTCGGAACCGACCCCCTCCCCTTCTCCTCGTTCTGATTCCATGCCTTTGAAAGAAGCGCTCTTCTGCTTTTCTCCTGTCTACTTCGGTGCAGCTTTTTGCCAAATTTTGCTCTCTCGTTTTTCCTCCTTGCAGTTGCAGAAGCACTCTTGTCTTTCCGTTGCGAACTTTCTGGAACTGTTGCGAGCTTCACTTTGTGGTCTTATGTTGGCTTATGTTAGAGCAGCTACACAGTACACACACTTCCTAGGTGTCAAAAAAAGGTTCATACATGCAAAAAAAGACGTATAAAAAAAATGAAATGTGGATCGCATCCGATTGAATCGGGTTGCATTTTTTGGGAAAAAGTCGTTTGTTCGATCGCGTCCGGATCGCACTAAAAATCATACTCGTTTGCGATCCACATGCGCTCCACAACGCGATCCACAATGTGGATCGCACATTGGACCAGCCTGATTGGGCCTTGTAGTTGAAAGTTTGATACTTTTTCTGACTGCTCCCTGGTTTGGTGGAGCATAAAAAAGTTGAGGCCCACGAGCACCCGAACGTCCTGCATTCGGTGCAGGAGCGCGATGAGAACGATGAATCGACGCCACCGCCAACCCTAATCGCGTATGCTCACTCATTTAGTAACGTTTTAAAAAACCTAAAAATGTGGGGAGCCTCTAATATAAAACCGTTTTGTGCCAAAATGCGACTAACCTCGGCATTAAAGCTTATTTTTGATTAAAAAACAATTGAATCTCTATATGCCGTTTAAAAACTGTTACGTTCACACTCAATTATATGCGAGCCTATAATTGCAGGTTTGAGCATAGTGCGGTGGAGAACGGGAATGGCATCGTGAAGCGACATGTGCACCACTGATCCTCTTGTTTACCCCAAAAGCCGAAAGCCCCACTCTCTTGGCGGAGAATAGTGATAGGAAATGCAGAGGGAATCCTTCGCTAAGCTTCCTTCCTGCTTTTAGGCGACACAGAAGAAATGCCGGGAAACATGCGCTCCCCTCTCTAGTGTAAGCCTTTGTAGGCACCACAACTTAACTATTGCTAATGGCCGAAGAACCTGGGCCCACCTATTGGCTAGGCTTGCTTTGCCTCTTCGGTTGGGCTTCGGTTGGTTAGCTGTTCGATTAATGTTTTTGTGATATTGAACTGTTTTGATCTAAATTTGGATTAAGGATTTTCAAGATGCTTTATGGATACTTTGCACACTTCTGGGTTAAAAAAACGTGCATAAGCATGATAAATATTGTTCAAGTATTTTACTGCTTCAAGAACACGCTTGATAGAAAACGAAATATAATTAAATTATCGATTAAGCAAATTGAATTTGGTGTGGGAAATTGGCTTATAGCTACATCAGATACTTGCTTAGCATAAATTTAGCCTCTTCTTGAAGCAAATTACTATCATGGTGGTAAAAACCTGGTTTGGCAATTTTTTCATTGGTCTTTAACCTGGTTATCTATATTGAGAATCACAAAATAGACAATACACATTTTTACAAATTTCTAGCACTTTTTATGTTATTTTTCATTGTCCGAGCGCAATTGACCAAAACAACCTAGGCCTATCCTTAACAAAACTCTCGTCTATCTGTAACACCACTAAACTTTTACCTTGCTAGCATTTGGGATCCCTGATGGTCTGGCCATTTCGGATCGTTTGCACAGTGCCACTAAAAATACTCCAAATTAGCATTTTTTAAAGTTAAAGTTTAATTTTAACAAACGGTCTCAACCTCCCACTCCAGTTTGTTGATTTCACTGATCACAACTATCGATCACAACTGCCCACTGTTAGAAAATTAATCCATTCCATAGTCATTTGGGCAGACAAACTTTATCCACAAGTTTTCAAAACTTTGAATTAGGCTACAGCCAGACCCGACCACCTAAGACATCAAGTCATAGAAGCCTTCTCTCCGACACTTTCTAGGTGATGGCCTATCTAACTCGGCCGTTCTGGAGTCGCCCCGCAGGGCCCAAGTATCGTCCGCCTCCTCGTCTGGCCGACAACCACAGCCTCGTCTACCTCGGCAAAACTGCTTCCCACCTCCAGCTCACCCCGCGCCTCTCCATCACCCTCGCCACCCGCCTTCAGCACCAGCTCCCGGAGCTCAGTCACTGATCTCTTGCCTTGTGCTCTCAGATTTGTTCACATATTATTCTTCATTCTTCTCCTGCTGCACTCCTATCTTCTGCTGATCTGGTAGTTGTTTCTTGCATGCAAACACCCAACTAAGTTGGGAGTAGAACAAAGAATCAATTCCTACTAGAATGATGAACAAAAGGCGCACAGAAACGAAAAGGCGCTAGGGGGCGTTCTTGGGACCCGCACTGCTGTTTCAAAAGAATCCCAGGGCCAAAAATTGACCAGGGCCCAGGCACTGGTAAAGGACACTGGCTAAAAATCCACCGCACTGGCCAAGGGTGTCACGGGCAATACTACCACGAGGAATGAGTTTGTTTCGATTTTTTTGTATTTAAGGCTCTAGCGTTACTTGCCAGCTCTAGTAAAACACAGTCTAGGAAGTTAAAGTGAAAATTCAATCTCTCATTTTCCAAAGCTGCTTGAAGCAAAGAAAAGACAGCTGCACGCTTACAGAGCAGAGCATCATTCGAATCGGTAATAGTGATTGTGCCTTTCTGTAGAATGGCACTTTTGCATATGTTTGCACCTTTGTTCGCTATCGCACCTTTTAGCTGAAGCCTGGCTTAACTACTCACTGCGATTGCAACTCTGAAGCAGATATGGGTTTCACTTGGCTCCTTCTTATCCTTGTCCAATGTTTGGCAACTCGCGCTGCATATCCGAACAGAGAATGTTAGCCAGTGACACTAGGGATGCACTACTTGTTGAACATGTCCGAAAATTTCATACGGCTGTTCAATCGATTTATCGCAAATTATCGCGATTTATGCTATATTTTGAGGCGACGTGATTTTGGTGAATGAAGGCGCCCTTACAATACGCTTTTCTTACACAAACCGAACGCCCTTGGAACAAACTGTAGACCTGGAGCCAGGTACGGCTGCTATGAGGACGGTTAAAGACCGCAGCAAAATCTATGCCAAGGTTATTGCTCTGATAAGATATGCGCTAAAAAAATTTGGCAAAATTTTGGCCTCACAGTGTTTCTCAGTTGCAGTACTTGTTCTGTTTCGATGAAATTTAGTTTTCAATGTTTCTACAGATTCTAGTTTAAATTGGCCTGGCGCGAGGGAGTGCAGCGACCGTCAGCGCCCAGGCCCTCTTTTCGACCCAGGTGTATGTTTTCAGGGCTAATGCTAGATCTTAATTTTGATAAGGTTCTGGCTCGCCACAGGCAAATCCAATCGATTTAATTCTTTTTGCATTGAAAACAGCATCCACAAATTAGTCTACACTCGCGAAAACTGCCCCAAAAACGTAGTATTTTATGAAGAAAAACAAAAAACAAAGTGCCGTACGAACTCCTTCTGCTGCTCCTGCTGCTGCTCCTGCTGCTGCTCCTGCTGCTGCTGCTGCTGCTCCTTCGCATCTGCTAATGAACGGGTGTAGGTATTCATTTTATTCCCCCCCGCCACACCCCCACCCTCGCGACCTTGGGCCTCAATTAAAAATAGGCTTTTAGCCACGTGAGGCCACAGGCACCAGTGGTGTAGTGGTGAAAGCGATCGTCCTAATGACTGTGACAGGCAGGTTCAAACCCTGACTAAGGCATTAATTTTATTTTTATGTTCAAAGTAGAGGAAATATAGGTACCATCGGCCAGCCGAAAGTAAGACTTTTCTCCCTAAATTCAATTGCCCCGAGTATAAAGCCAAGGAAATTTTCCTACTAATAATAGAATCTGCTGTGTCACCTGCATTTTGTTTTTGCGTGCACGGAAAGAGTCTTGGAACTGCGCGCAAAAACAAAATGTAGATGCCCCACAAGCAGATTCTATTATTAGTAGGAAAATTTCCTTGGCTTTATACTCGGGGCAATTGAATTTAGGGAGAAAAGAGTCTTACTCTTGGGCTGGCCGATGGTAAATAGAAAATCTAATTATTATAATTTAGATTATAATAAAAAAATTTAAATCTAAAGAAAGACTTTTTGGCAGTTTTGCAGGCCCTTGGAGTAACAATTGAGCGGGGAGAACGACTGAAGTGCGAGGTATTCAAGAAATTAACGTGCATGGGCTTCGCTCACTTACCCTACGTCTACTGCTACTGGAAGACTCCAGGACCTCTCTAGCAGTGTGATTAGAAGGCATTCATCGCAATATTGTTGAGCAAGTTTTCCTAAACAATGCATCACAACGTGTGTCTGCAATTTACCAAACACAAACAATCACGCAATTCGACAAATATGATTAAAAAATAGTTCCAGTAGCATTCAATATTTCAATCTGTCGATCTAGCCAAAAGAGGAATTGAAAATATGAAGCATGGAAACATCTAAACTTAAAATATCATGCTAAATTTTTCAGCTTCACTGCCGCTGAAATCATCAGCTGGTTTTTTTCCAAGTGTAATCGGATTAAACTCTTCAAACGTGTCCCCCATGACATTATCCCACTTGTCGCCCAAAGCCCAAGTCTTTACGATGAACAAATTCTACTACCCCTCCCTTCCCTCCCAAATCCATCCACATTCACCTCCAGATCCATCACAAATCAGCCCAGCTCGCCTCTACTCCCACTCACTACGCAAAAGTGACAGGCCAAAGCATGTGCCTGGCCTAAAAGGACGCAAAAGCAAACGCAGCTGTGACCAGCAACAAAATTTACTCGCCCCCACCCCCAAAAGCCCGCACACACGCTCTCTAGAGGCCCAGCTTGCCCCAGGATCCTCCTCCTCCTGTTTGTATACCTGTTCAGCGCCCCCCTTCATCTCCCTAAAGGCCCTCTCTCTCATGCACACCTATACACTATTGGATTCTACCCCAATACCAGCCATGCGCTCTCTCCATCCAGTCCCTCTCCACCTCTCGCTCTCATTCCCCTTCCAGTCCACAGCTTTATGTATCGCCATCCCCTTTCCTTCCCTCCTCTCTGCACCCCAGCTTCCATTTCACCCCTCACCAACCAGCCACAGCCCCAACTCCACGCGGCAGGCCTCTTCTGCTTTTCATGAAGCCTCTGCTTTAGCCTTGGCCCCACAGCAGCCTCAGTGGCCTTTCTTGGCACCCATTTCCACGGCCCATTAGTGCTGGCCAGGCCAAGCCGAGGCGCCCAGCTCCCTTTTGCCACTGCCCATCTTTGCTAGGCGCATAAACACTGAAATTTACCAGCTAGCTAAAGCTCAATCCATCAGTTTAATCTTGACCACATTTAGTCCATTATTCATGAAAATGATGTCCTATACCTGAAACCTCAGCAGTCCGAGTATTCCAACTGCAGGCGGTCGATTGGCGGCGACAGGAATGGCGAGCTACGGGATGAGCTCCTTCGAGGAGTCCCCTCTGGGGCAGATGGCGCTGGAGAAGGCGCAGGAGCTGTTCAAGGCCTGCGACGTGGAGGAGAAAGGCTTCATCATCAAGAAGGACATGCAGCGGCTCAGTGCCGAGCTGCCCGGCCTCACCCCTGACCAGCTGGAGGAGGTCTTCGAGAGCCTGGACCAGGATCACAACGGCTTCCTCACCATGGACGAGTTTGTCGGCGGCTTCGGTTAGCTGACACAATCGCCCTTCTAGACTGCCGATTGGAAAATGAAGACGAACAAAGTGATGGGGCCCCAGGAAGCTCCAGCAGAAAAGCAAGGGCTTTATGCGGATCTGGGAAAATGGCAGTTGATGTAGAAACAAGAATAAAATGCTACAGCATGAGAAGCTTGTGAATTTTCAATCATTAAAAAGAAATAGACAAGTTTTAACACAATCGTGATTTATTTTGATTTGAATTGAGCATAAATTTTAACATGTCCATTTCATTGGTTTTGTCCATCTAAAAACTCCACTGGTCATTCATAAGCAGGCGGCAATTTATGGCAGAAATAGTGTATTCTAGTTCTTTTTTATCATCAATTTTTTAATCTTTTAAAATCATCAATTTTTTAATCTTTGGATCAGCTTTTGAAACTTAGCACTTTTTTGGCCTCAATTGAATTGAAGCATGGTCCACAATAAAATCAATCGTATTGCAAATGCTTGCAAAACTTAATTTTGACTTAGCTTGTTTCAATTTGATTTCGATATTGTTTATTTTACACGTAACAAATGAATTTTAGTTTTCTAAAAAAGTCAACAAATTTTTTCGATTTAGTTTTATTGCATTTATTACATTTTTACTTTATTTCTTTGTTATTTTCGTTTATAATACTTTTTCTAAAGTTTTTGTACTCTAGTGCCAAAATTGCCGCCTGCTTATGAATGACCAGTGGAGTTTTTAGATGGACAAAACCAATGAAATGGACATGTTAAAATTTATGCTCAATTCAAATCAAAATAAATCACGATTGTGTTAAAACTTGTCTATTTCTTTTTAATGATTGAAAATTCACAAGCTTCTCATGCTGTAGCATTTTATTCTTGTCTATATCTTGTTCATGTGGAAGGCATTTTTTTATTTCCCACATGAACAAGGCTAGGAGTTTGCCACATGTACAATGCTTCGAGATGCCCCAATTACAACATGAGCATCATAGGATAATAATATGTACACACAGAAGCCTGATAAAGTTGTCGCTGCGGTTGCCCCATGCACTTACTTAGATGGAATTCAGTCCTATACCGTGGGGGGGAGGCGGTTTTCGCGATTTTTTCAACTAGCTATATCTTCACAACCACCAAATATTTTTTGATGAAATTTTGTCAGAAGGTGCATCTAATTACTAGGTACATTGTGTGAACATATGGTGTCAATTGGTTTGAAACTTGCGGATTTATTTCCATTTGTATAACATGAGTAAATGGTTTGGGCACAATTTCGCAGATTGGTTTGTTTTGTCTAGAAATGCGTTAATTATTCAGTTTAAATCAATGTTAATGCATTTTCCTGGAAAAAAATAGTTAAAACAATGGTTTTTGGCTATTTACTTGCTGCTTTTTGATTAATAAATCATCACATACTAAAATTATAGTGATCTTGCATGAATTTTTGCCTCAAATGATAGCCCTGCTCATATGATTCATTATACATATACTCATCTTAGAAAAATTGCAATAACACCAATAGGTTTTATCCGTTTGGCAAATAAATTTAACACAAAATGACTGACCTATAGGAGCTACTTTTGAGAAATTTTCATTGGAAAATATTGTGTTTTTGTTGAGATATAACTTGTTGACAAAATCGCGAAAACCGCCTCCCCCCCACGGTAACAACCTGAGCATCAATTAATAAATGACGGCAGTGGAATGTGTAAAACTGCGCAGTTTAGCTGTATTGAAACATTAATTAAATGGGTAGACGACAGAATCGAGTCAAATCTCTTTTACAAATGTGAATTGATTGAGAAATTTTGCTATAAAACTTATACCACCAAAAATATCACTGGATGGAACAGAAAATTTCCTAAAACACGTAATTCTCCAATTTTTGAATTTCGCTTTTGTTCTTAAATGAGAACACTTCAAAGTTAGCAATATCCGGTTTGTGAATGGTTTTTGGAGGTTTTTTGGAGATTTCTAAAATTCTAAGGCCAAATTCAAAATTTCAAGATTTTGGTCATCTGCAGCAGCATAAGAGCTTTCGATCGATATGCATATGTCTATAGTTTTAATCAATATCCCAGGAGCTCAAGGCCGTGACATGCAACCACCCAAAAACTCGATCGCCCATTCATAACTAGGGCGCTGTCGCGCCCTAGGAATTCTAAATAAAAAATAGAAATAAAACACTAAAAATGTTCAAAATGTTGGAATAAAATGATAATGGATTAAGAGAGCCTCTCTGTAAGGGTTCAAAATGGTCAGTATAGGCCATGACCACCGTGTTTGGGGTTTTCCACCAGGATTGTAGCCCAGGAAATGACATTTCCAGAAATGTCTTTCTATTTGCCCAACTCAGCTTAGTTCCCAAGAAATGGCGATTTCAAAAATTTTGCCCAAAATTTCCGCAAAATTGCATTATTTTCATTTTTTTGACCCATTACTCGGCCTCATTATGGAATTTCAGAAATCTAAAGACATACTCGGAAAGCTCACAACTCGATTTACATTAACTTTAAAGAGTCCAAGCCCTTTCGCGCAAACCATTGACCTCATTTTGCCCCCTAAACGGAAAAACGGCAGTTTTGAGATATGGTCAAAAAGTCGATTTTTTGCAATTTTCTATCAAAAGTTGTTTAACGATCGACCTTTCCAACACCGGAAATCGAAAACTCAGCCAATTTTACACCTAGACATGGGTCTAACATTGTGAAAAAAATATACCTAGTTTGGCCCCATGGAGTTAAAGTTAGAGCTTCAAAGATTTGCCCTATGTAGGGTAAATAGGGTAAATTAACTGGTGTTAGGCAGGTATTTAGCAAAAAAAAATGATGGGCTTCCATTTATTTGCATGAAAAATTGTCCAAAGTATGCGGACAGGTCAACAATTAGCCCTATGCTACAACATGGGGCAAAATTGACCAAAATGTTTTTGTCTTGAATTTCGATTTCAATGGTCTACATCGATGCTCTGGCCTCAAATACACCTATAAATATCATTTTATGCCCAATTTCATAATATTTTTAAATCTGATCACCTGGAATTTTTCCCATTTGAGACAAATTTGAACTAAAAACTTAAAAAGAATTTAATTCCAAAATAATTTTGGAATTAAACTAGGTATATTTTTTCACAACGTTAGACCCATGTCTAGGTGTAAAATTACCTGAATTTTCGATTTCCGGTGTCGGAAAGGTCGATCGTTTAACAAATTTTGGTAGAAAATTTAAAAAAATGGACTTTTTGACCATATCTCAAAACTGCCGTTTTTGCGTTAAGGGGCAAAATGAGGTCAATGGTTTGCTCGAAAGGGCTTGAACTCTTTAAAGATATTGTAAACCGAGTTGTGAGCTTTCCGACGATGTCTTTAGATTTCTGAAATTCCATCATGGGGCTGATTAATGGGTCAAAAACTGAAAATAGTGTAATTTTGCGAAAATTTTGGGCAAAAGTTTTGAAATGTCCATTTCTTGGGAACTAAGCTGAGCAAATAGAAAGTCATCTCTGGAAATGTCATTTACTGGGCTACAATCCTGGTACAAAACCCCAAACCCGGTGGTCATGTCAATTTTGACCTTTACAGACAGGCTCTCTTAAAAACAAAAATAAATTTAAAATATTTTCAATACTTTGCTGCTTGGTTTCTTTTTGAATGACACCTGAGGAAAAAGGATTCATGTAAATTTTAGTGATTGTGGTAAGTTTAGCTGTTCATATGGGATTGGGCATTGAAAGGTATCAGTTCCACATTTCTCGTCTGCTAAAGCTACAACTTCAGAAACCAATTTCGCCTCTCTGCAAATAATTCCAGGCGAGTGCTTGTCCTGTTCCACAGATGTTGAGCCCATCTCTACAGCACAACAAAAAAGCAACGGCACAATTTCAGCCGCAGCATTGAAAGCCTTTCTTCTGCCCCTTCAAGCGCCCCTTCTTCAAGCGGGAAGGCGGTAATGGGAGGGCGAGAAAAGGGGTGGAAAAGGGGGCGTGAGATTAGCGGGGCAGTTGAGACTGGCCGGGGCTGAGAATTGCGCAGTGAGGCGAAGGCAAGCGCTGAAAACATTTCCTGCCATCAGCCAAGCTGTGCAGATAGGCATGGCCATCGGTTAGATGGCTTGGAGCACCAATCCGCTCTACTACCGCCTCTTCTTTGCCGCCCACGAAGAGCCTTTGGGTGAGATTTCTTGCTGTTTGGGCCCCAACAGGGTCGGTGGATTTAGCGATTCAAATTGACCGTAATAGGGCACCTTGGAAGCAAAAGCTGGATGTGGTGAGAGCTGGAGTTCAATGTTTGTGAATTATGCACAGCGCCTATTAGTCAGTCCAATTATCCTCTAGCTGGCTTTGTTTGCTTGGCCAGAAACTGGTCCGGCTATAATATCTCTGGGCAAGACTAGTTTGCGTCGTTGGCTGAAGACAGCTCAGAGCACTGCTTGCCCTGCCATGCAGATGAGGCACTGTATGGGGTGAGAGGGGTGGGGAAGGCATAGACAGAGAGGATGTACCTGCATGCGTATCCTCCAGCTTTGCTTTGTTGCCTCTATTGGCTTTTCCTCTTCTGCACAATTCCATCACCCCCCTTTTCTTCCACCAGAAGTGCTTCAACTGAGCTTTGAGCAATTATTTGTCATCGATTATTGTCCTTCAATCGGGGCTAGGGTCGGTAAAAACTAGGCCAGGCAAGACTAGGCAAAAACGTTTCCAGTAAACTCTCACAGCCCAAAGCAAATAGTGGTTTAGTGTAGGGCTGATAAGGCGGGTGAAAAGCTAGTCAAAGCCCAGAGCCTGGCGCAGACTCTCTCGATGGATGAGGCCTCCACCTCTGAGCAGTGCTGCATACATTGCGGCCTGCCCCCTGGTTAGCAGAAAGGCTTTTTAGAAAAGACTTGGGAAAATAATCCAATTTTCCTAGAAACATTATCTAAGCAATATCTGTCCGCTTTTCGAAAAAAAGAGATAAATTAATGATAAGAGCCTAATAAGATATAGTTTTTGATTTTGAATTGTTGATGCAAGCTTATATTTCAAAAAAATTTGGGCTATCATTTTGTTTTGGCATATTTACGCGCAATCGAAAAAGGCGCTTTACAAATGGTGGGAAATGATGCTAGCTAGCCATTGATATGAGGAGCTGTGACGTCATTGGACTGACGTCGCTCAGACTCAGAGCCTGAGCAAATGAATGATGGAGACCGGATAGATGGCTGCGTTTGCTCAGGCCAGCTTGATGAATGAGAAAACGATTGGAGGAATGTACCTAAAGGGAGGAATAAATATCGGGAAAAAGAAAAAAGATGAAAAAAAATAAACTGCAGGAGCCTTCCTGGGTCTCCAAGTGACAGAGGAGGACCTGGACACCCCCGATGACGAAGGACACAAGGTTTTCTCAATCTGCCTCCTTTCCATTGAGTGGTCAAAATTGCAACCATAAATGGCGCATTTCCAATTTCGGCCAAGACCCAGCTCAAATTATATCCAATCCAAAATCCTCCCATGCTTCAAAGCTATTTTCACCGGCAAAATAGGGAACAGTAGACACGGCATAGGGGCAAAGCAGTACCTGCCAGATGACTCAGCTGATGTTTCCAGAATCCTAGTGACTTTCTCATTCCCACTGCTCTGCATCCATAGCCCCAGATAGCAGCTCTGCCAGAGAAAGCTTGATGGCATATCGGCTGAAGAGCTTGATGAATCAGGGCCCCAGTACGGAGAGTGGCTACGGGGACGGCAGTTCGGAGGCTGATCCCACACTGGTGGAGCAGGAGCAGTTCACCTCCCTCCTCGACGATCTTGGCGCCACCGAAGTCTTCAAAGAGTTGGCCTCCTTTCTCTGCATGGCCACTTTATTTACCATTTTTGTTGAATTTAATTGATTTTTGACTATCCCCGGCTTCCAACTGAGGGCCTCCTCCGCTTGATGGGACAAATGTGGATAAATGTGGACTGTAGGAGCAGTACAGGAAAGCTGTAATTTAGCCTTTGAATGAAGTCTTAGGCTTGGGCTCGGCTTTGGGTGCCTGGGTTGAAGCTTTATCTTTGGCTCTGTCCTGCAACCATTTCCCGGTTCTCTCCTTGGCAGCCCATTTTGGCACCCCTACAGCGGCAGGACCATCAGAAAGGATTTCTCCAGGCAGATTTAGGGGACTGCTTCGGTGATGCACGTTTCCTGCTTGTTGCCAAAAGTGTTGAGAAAATCTAGATTACCTTTTGCACAGACATTTCGCGTTTCACACAAACATAGGGGGGTCGAAGCGGAGAATTTGGCAGCTCCCTTTAATCTGGCCTCTGTCTGCTTTGGTGCCCTGATTTCCAGCCTGTCCACTGTTTCTAGCGTGCTTCGTGTGGGTACGCAGCTCAAAAGCTGGCCCTGGCTTGCCTCCCGCCATCCGCTTCACCGTCGGTAGGCCAGCATTGCTAGGCATTGCACACACATCCTATACCCACCAGCATCTCCTCCCTTCACACGCCAATCATTGGGGCTCTTCAGAATAGCTGTTATCGCTCTAGGCACTTGGGGGGCCTGAGTTGGTTTGGGGTGAGAGGAGAGAGGAGAGGCGATTGCAGCAATACGGAGGTGGTGCGGAACCTGTGGAGCAAGCTGAGGCACGATGATCCGGAGCTCCTCTCCCACTTTGAGCAGTTCGTGTCCGCCGTCTCTGGGGAGATCAAGAAATCTCAGGTACCCGCCCAATCTCTTCATAGGGCGATTCAAATATTATTAATCCCATGGGACAGGACAGGAGACAGTAATGTTGTAAGATAGCAATTCCCTGTCCTGTCCCATGAGACTATTAATATTTGAATCGCCCTCATGATTCTCATATCACACAAATCACATTTGCTTGCTCCAGATCTCTCCGTCACATACTCTCTTCGAACTATCTTCAGCAATTTTACCACTTTCGTATAAACATTAAAAATTGAGACAAAACCAAATTTTGAGTAGGAACTTTTTCCAATTTTTTTCAGCCTTTTTTTACAAATGAGCATAGACAATTGCAGGAGGACAGCGCAATGCTGGAATCGGCACTTTCCCAACGGTCCACCGTTCATGACGACGAGATTCGCAAGCTTTACGAGGAAATGGAGGGCCAGATTCGCACAGAGCGACAGCGCATTCTCTTTGAGGTTCCATCTTCCCGCCTACGTTTTGATTTCTGTCAAATTTTGTTCTGGGACTAAGAATTTATTTGGCAGGAGAGAACAAGAGCGGAGAAGATCAAGGAAGAAATGGAGCGGGAGATTACCGAACGAGACTCGCATCTGCAGGATGTCCTGTCAAAATTGGGCGATGTAAGGACATTTTTATGGATTAGTTTAGTAAAGGTTCTGTAGGATGGTCTCCAAAAAATCGGACGTAGGAAATGGTGCAAAAAGCGCCAAGAGCAAGAAATCATTGGGCATGCAAAGCCGGATGAAGTTTCGTAACTTTATGCTAGAAGGGGTAAAACGGTCTAGTGACGCTCGCATTTATTGCTCAAGCTATTTTACGTTTCACTCCGGAATATTCTCCGAAAGCTAAGTTAACTGATTTTAAACTTTCTATAAAACCAAAACCGAAAACCCTTTGATAATGCTATCGATATAAGGCCTCAATAAAAGCTTTGAATTCGTAAGAA
Organism: Ptycholaimellus sp. GST1_10; assembly: GCA_030248095.1. Lineage (NCBI taxonomy): Eukaryota > Metazoa > Nematoda > Chromadorea > Chromadorida > Chromadoridae > Ptycholaimellus > Ptycholaimellus sp. GST1_10. The sequence continues at coordinate 25,773 of JASANA010011455.1, forward strand.
AGCTACATCATGAAAGGGGTCATGAATAATAGCTCATGAGGTGGTCATGAGGCCATGAGGTCATACAAGCGTGTCAGCCTTTTTGTTTATGAAATACTGTCCGTTCTCTTGCAGCTGGAGTCTCGTATGACAAGTTTGGATGAAGACAAGAGCCATACCGCTCAGGAGAACGAGCATCTGCAAAACGTTCGCATTTCTGTGGCATTGTCAGAACTTCAATTTCTAGGATCTGAATGTTCCGAATAAATTTGCCTAAACCTTAAAGGATGATGTGCCCATGAACAAAGACTTTAAATGTTGTCTTTTCTAGCTAAAATTTCTTTTGACAAGTGCATGAAATATATCTAACTTCCAGCCTAAAATAAAGAACAAATTTAAACAAACTGTCATTTTTCTAAATCTGGCAGGAGCGACGAGCATTCGCGGATGAGAAGGCGCAAATGGAGTCTGAGCTGGAGGTCATGGAAGCTCGTCTCCGCGAGACGAAGGATCAGCTGGAAGGCATACGCAAGCAGACCAAGGAGGAGAAGAAGGCCAGAGCCATGGCCTCTTTCAAGGTACCCCCACCTTCACATCCCTCCATCCCTGCTCCACTTTTGAAACGAGTTAAAGGCACAATGCCAAAAAATGCAGCCCACTCCGATTGAGCTCATATTTTTTGGACAGGGCAGGAGTTAGGGCAGGCAGTTTAACTTCTTCTGGAGTTTTGGCTAAAACTTTTGAGAAAAAAATTCAGAAAAATCACATGTTAAAGCATAGGCATTGAAAAATTGCGTTAGAAAAAAAATCAGCAAAAATCGAGGAATGCCGTGCTAAAGCTTGCCAAGCTAAAATAGGTGAGATAGGTTGAGATCGTAATTTTAGCGTCTTAAAACTTGGCAAAATTGCAGCGCATAAAAGCGCGCAGCCCAAAAAGTGAAGGCCTCCTACATTTTGACCTACCCAGAAAGCTTATGTTTCATTACATTTATTTATAAAGCCCTGATAAAATACATCTGTTTGATCAGTTTAAGAGCATAAACTTAGTCAAAAGATTTCTATGCTGATGGTGAAAAATCGCATGCTGATACTGTAAGCATTCAGAAACGCTTTCACCATAATTCCAAGCTGTGGAGGCGGACTGCAATTGGGGAAGGGGAGTGAAAGAGAGGTGGTGGAGAAAGGGGAGTAAGTGATTGAACGGGGGCCATGGCATCCCGCTCGTCCTTCAGCTTCTGATTGAGGCGCCGCAGGTCGTCCAGCTGCTTCACCAGGGACTCCCGCTCGTTGGCGATGTTCTCTGTCACCTTCAACGGCACCCATGGAGGTGTTTTTTTAAAAATATGAAAAATATTATTTGTTTAATTTAAATAATATTTGTTCTAATATATCCTTCTTGATGCTCCCACTTTAGCAGATAGATTGCATATATATTTTGATAGGTTGCAAATTGTCGTTTTTTGCTGCCCTAAGTAAAACAACTCCCAAAATCGGTTTCTGTGGCACTTAAAGGCACAGTGCCAAAAAATGCAGTGTCTCAAAACTCGGTTTTCTAATGATGGTGCAAAAGAGGGTTGCTTAACTAAGGGGCAAGGCACAATCGCTCTCCCCATTGATGTCCTGAGTCATAGCAACAACACTGCAAAATAGTCAATTTTAAATGTTTTATTTTATTGAAAAATTATTGAAATAAGATGACACAATTCATGACTTACTCATATAATTGTGAAACATCAGCTGATTGAGTAGGGAGACAAGGATTGCGGCTCAAGATATCTCCAAAAGCAATGAGCAAAGAGGTACAATGCTGGTCAAGTTTGAGGCCTCCACAGCTTGGAATTATGGTGAAAGCGTTTCTGAATGCTTACAGTATCAGCATGCGATTTTTCACCATCAGCATAGAAATCTTTTGACTAAGTTTATGCTCTTAAACTGATCAAACAGATGTATTTTATCGGGCTTTATAAATAAATGTAATGAAACATAAGCTTTCTGGGTAGGTCAAAATGTAGGAGGCCTTCACTTTTTGGGCTGCGCGCTTTTATGCGCTGCAATTTTGCCAAGTTTTAAGACGCTAAAATTACGATCTCAACCTATCTCACCTATTTTAGCTTGGCAAGCTTTAGCACGGCATTCCTCGATTTTTGCTGATTTTTTTTCTAACGCAATTTTTCAATGCCTATGCTTTAACATGTGATTTTTCTGAATTTTTTTCTCAAAAGTTTTAGCCAAAACTGCAAAAACTAAAACTGCCTGCCCCCCTAACTTGATGCCCTGTATCCACAAAAAAATATGAGCTCAATCGGAGTGGGTGCATTTTTTGGCATTGTGCCTTTAACTCGTTTCAAAAGTGGAGCAGGGATGGAGGGATGTGAAGGAGGGGGTACCTTGAAAGAGGCCATGGCTCTGGCCTTCTTCTCCTCCTTGGTCTGCTTGCGTATGCCTTCCAGCTGATCCTTCGTCTCGCGCAGACGAGCTTCCATGACCTCCAGCTCAGACTCCATTTGCGCCTTCTCATCCGCGAATGCTCGTCGCTCCTGCCAGATTTAGAAAAATGACAATTTCTTAAAATTTGTTCTTTATTTGAGGCTGGAAATTAGATAAATTTCATGCACTTGTCAAAAGAAATTTTAGCTATTTTAGCTAGAAAAGATAACATATAAAGTCTTTGTTCATGGGCACATCATCCTTTAAGGTTTAGGCAAATTTATTCGGAACATTCAGATGCTAGAAATTGAAGTTCTGACAATGCCACAGAAATGCGAACGTTTTGCAGATGCTCGTTCTCCTGAGCAGTATGGCTCTTGTCTTCATCCAAACTTGTCATACGAGACTCCAGCTGCAAAAGAACGGACGGTATTTCATAAACAAAAAGGCTGGCACGTTTGTATGACCTCATGGCCTCATGAGCACCTCATGAGCTATTATTCATGACCCCTTTCATGATGTAGCTTTCTTACGAATTCAAAGCTTTTATTGATCAAATCGATATATCGATAGCATTATCAAAGGGTTTTCGGTTTTGGTTTTATAGAAAGTTTAAAATCAGTTAACATAGCTTTCGGAGAATATTCCGGAGTGAATCGTAAAATAGCTTGAGCAATAAATGCGAGCGTCACTAGACCGTTATACCCCTTCTAGCATAAAGTTACGAAACTTCATCCGGCTTTGCATGCCCAATGATTTCTTGCTCTTGGCGCTTTTTGCACCATTTCTACCGTCCGATTTTTTGAAGACCATCCTACAGAACCTTTACAAAACTAATCCATAAAAATGTCCTTACATCGCCCAATTTTGACAGGACATCCTGCAGATGCGAGTCTCGTTCGGTAATCTCCCGCTCCATTTCTTCCTTGATCTTCTCCGCTCTTGTTCTCTCCTGCCAAATAAATTCTTAGTCCCAGAACAAAATTTGCCAGAAATCAAAACGTAGGCGGGAAGATAGGACCTCAAAGAGAATGCGCTGTCGCTCTGTGCGAATCTGGCCCTCCATCTCCTCGTAAAGCTTGCGAATCTCGTCGTCGTGAACGGTGGACCGTTGGGAAAGTGCCGATTCCAGCATTGCGCTGTCCTCCTCCAATTCTCTATGCTCATTTGTAAAAAAAGGCTGAAAAAAAATTGGAAAAAGTTCCTACTCAAAATTTGGTTTTGTCTCAATTTTTAATGTTTATACGAAAGTGGTAAAATTGCTGAAGATAGTTCGAAGAGAGTATGTGACGGAGAGATCTGGAGCAAGCAAATGTGATTTGTGTGATATGAGAATCATGAGGGCGATTCAAATATTAATAGTCTCATGGGACAGGACAGGGAATTGCTATCTTACAACATTACTGTCTCCTGTCCTGTCCCATGGGATTAATAATATTTGAATCGCCCTATGAAGAGATTGGGCGGGTACCTGAGATTTCTTGATCTCCCCAGAGACGGCGGACACGAACTGCTCAAAGTGGGAGAGGAGCTCCGGATCATCGTGCCTCAGCTTGCTCCACAGGTTCCGCACCACCTCCGTATTGCTGCAATCGCCTCTCCTCTCTCCTCTCACCCCAAACCAACTCAGGCCCCCCAAGTGCCTAGAGCGATAACAGCTATTCTGAAGAGAGCCCAAATGAGTGGCGTGTGAAGGGAGGAGATGCTGGTGGGTATAGGATGTGTGTGCAATGCCTAGCAATGCTGGCCTACCGACGGTGTAGCGGATGGCGGGAGGCAAGCCAGGGCCAGCTTTTGAGCAGCGTACCCACACGAAGCACGCTAGAAACAGTGGACAGGCTGGAAATCAGGGCACCAAAGCAGACAGAGGCCAGCTTAAAGGGAGCTGCCAAATTCTCCGCTTCGACCCCCCTATGTTTGTGTGAAACGCGAAATGTCTGTGCAAAAGGTAATCTAGATTTTCTCAAACACTATTGGCAACCAGCAGGAAACGTGCATCACCGAAGCAGTCCCCTAAAGCTGCCTGGAGAAATCCTTTCTGATGGTCCTGCCGCTGTAGGGGTGCCAAAATGGGCTGCCAAGGAGAGAACCGGGAAATGGTAGCAGGACAGAGCCAAAGATAGAGCTTCAACCCAGGCACCCAAAGCCGAGCCCAAGCCTACAAGGTATACTCGGCTATCGCCAAGATGCGCGGCCTTTGGTCCAAATAAAAACCTCAAATAACATTACTATACCACCCATATGAATCACTGCCAAAAGTGAGCTGATTTTATTAAAAACTCAGGGATTTATGGATGTTCGAATTTTTGAAACATCAATATTTTAGGTTTTTGACTAAATATGAAGAGTTCATTTTAAAAAGTCCTTTTCTGAACTTCAATTTACCACCTTGATAGACGTTCATGCCAAAATTCAACTGATTTCATAGAAAAACCATCGATTTATCGATGTTCAAATTTTTGAAACATCAAGATTTTAGGTTTTTCGCCATAAATCAGGAAATAATTAATATTTCGGAAATTCCTTTTGCCAGCTTCAAGAGATCACCTTAATGGACATACCTGCCAAAATTCAGCCAATTTCATTGAAAAACCATCGATTTATGTATGTTCGAATTTTTGAAACATCAAGATTTTAGGTTTTTCGCCATAAATCGGGAAATAATCAATATTTCGGAGATTCCTTTTGCCAGCTTCAAGATATCACCTTGATGGACGTACCTGCCAAAATTCAGCCAATTTCATTGAAAAACAAGTGATTTATGAATTTTCGTATTTTGAAACATCAAAAAATTGAGTTATGGGCGAAAATCGAAAAATTACGCCCATCCCAAAAAATGGCCTGGAGATACCACCCAGAAGGACCTTCATACAAAAAATTAGCCAATTTCGTTGAAAAACCGCGGAGGCCCGGCCCCGGAAAGACACATATATATATATATATATATGCGGACAGACGGACGCAAAAATGGGGTAACTGCTTAAGCTGGCCTTGGCCGCCCGCCGCTTCGGGCAGGGCGCCAGAGCTCCTCCGGCCTCCGGGCACGGGTGCTACGGCCCCTACGCTTCGCCTAGCATGCTTCGCATGCTGGGCTACCTGGGGCCTCCGCACCCATGCCCTCCGGCCTCCGGAGCTCTGACTGCCCTGCCCTCCGCGGCAGGCGGCCTTCGGCCGCGCAAAAACTTCATTCAAAGGCTAAATTACAGCTTTCCTGTACTGCTCCTACAGTCCACATTTATCCACATTTGTCCCATCAAGCGGAGGAGGCCCTCAGTTGGAAGCCGGGGATAGCCAAAAATCAATTAAATTCAACAAAAATGGTAAATAAAATGGCCATGCAGAGAAAGGAGGCCAACTCTTTGAAGACTTCGGTGGCGCCCAGATCGTCGAGGAGGGAGGTGAACTGCTCCTGCTCCACCAGCGTGGGATCAGCCTCCGAACTCCCGTCGCCATAGCCGCTCTCCGTGCTCGGTCCCTGATTCATCAAGCTCTTCAGCCGATATGCCATCAAGCTTTCTCTGGCAGAGCTGCTATCTGGGGCTATGGATGCAGAGCAGTGGGAATGAGAAAGTCACTAGGATTCTGGAAACATCAGCTGAGTCATCTGGCAGGCACTGTTTTGCCCCTTTGCCGTGCCTACTGTTCCCTATTTTGCCGGTGAAAATAGCTTCGAAGCATGGGAGGATTTTGGGTTGGATATAATTTGAGCTGGGTCTTGGCCGAAAATGAAAATGTGCCATTTATGGTTGCAATTTTGGCCACTCAATGGAAAGGAGGCAGATTGAAAAAAAAACCTTGTGTCCTTCGTCATCGGGTGTGTCCAGGTCCTCCTCTGTCACTTGGAGACCCAGGAAGGCTCCTGCAATGTATTTTTTTCATCTTTTTCTTTTTCCATATATTTATTCGTCCCTTTAGTTCCATTTCTGCAATCGTTTTTCCATTCATCAAGCTGTCCTGAGCAAACGCACCCATCACCCATCTATCCGCTCTCCATCATTCATTTGCTCAGGCTCTGAGCGACGTCTGTGCATTGACGTCACAGCTCCTCATATCAATGGCATCATTTCCCACAATTTGTAAAGCACCTTTTTCGATTTGCCAAAAAAATTTGCGAAATATTAGTTTGCATCGACAATTTAAAATCAAAAAATATATATCCTATTAGGCTCCTATAATTCTTTTATTTCTTTTTTTCGAAAAGCGGAGAATTTTTTTCTAGGAAAATTGGGTTATTTTCCCAAGTCTTTTCTAAAAGACCTCTCGACTAACCGGGGGGCAGGCCGCAATGTATGCAGCACTGCTCAGAGGTAGAGGCCTCATCCATCGAGAGAGTCTGCGCCAGGCTCTGGGCTTTGACTAGCTTTTCACCCGCCTTATCAGCGCTACACTAAACCACTATTTGCTTTGGGCTGTGAGAGTTTACTGGAAACGTTTTTGCCTAGTCTTGCCTGGCCTAGCTTTTGCCTACCCTAGCCCCGATCGAAGGACAATAATCGATGACAAATAATTGCTCAAATCCCAATTGAACCACTGTTGGTGGAAGAAAAGGGGGTGATGGAATTGTGCAGGAGAGGAAAAGCCAATAGAGGCAACAAAGCAAAGCTGGAGAATACGCATGCAGGTACATCCTCTCTGTCTATGCCCCCACCCCACCCCTCTCACCCCATACAGTGCCTCATCTGCATGGCAGGGCAAGCAGTGCTCTGTGCTGTCTTCAGCCAACGACGCAAACTAGTCTTGCCCAGAGATATTATAGCCGGACCAGTTTCTGGCCAAGCAAACAAAGCCAGCTAGAGGATAATTGGACTGACTAATAGGCGCTGTGCATAATTCACAAACATTGAACTCCAGCTCTCACCACATCCAGCTTTTGCTTCCAAGGTGCCCTATTACGGTCAATTTGAATCGCTAAATCCACCGACCCTGTTGAGGCCCAAACAGCAAGAAATCTCACCCAAAGGCTCTTCGTGGGCGGCAAAGAAGAGGCGGTAGTAGAGCGGATTGGTGCTCCAAGCCATCTAACCGATGGCCATGCCTATCTGCACAGCTTGGCTGATGGCAGGAAATGTTTTCAGCGCTTGCCTTCGCCTCACTGCGCAATTCTCAGCCCCGGCCAGTCTCAACTGCCCCGCTAATCTCACGCCCCCTTTTCCACCCCTTTTCTCGCCCTCCCATTACCGCCTTCCCGCTTGAAGAAGGGGCGCTTGAAGGGGCAGAAGAAAGGCTTTCAATGCCCACTGTCTAGGCTGAAATTTTGCCGCCGCTTTTTTGTTGGGTTTGCTGAAACAGGCTAAACATCTGTGGCATAGGACAACCACTGGCCTGGAATTGTTTGCAGAGATGCAGAGAAGCAAAATTAGTTTCTGAAGTTGTGGCTTTAGTGGACGAGAAATGTGGAACCTTTCAATGCCCAACCCCATATTAACAGCTAAACTTATCACAATCACTAAAATTTACATGAATCCTTTTTCCTCAGGGTCATTCAAAAAGAAACCAAGCAGCAAAGTATTGAAAACATTTTAAATTTATTTTTGTTTTTAAAAGAGCCTGTCTGTAAAGGTCAAAATTCACATGACCACCGGGTTTGGGGTTTTGTACCAGGATTGTAGCCCAGTAAATGACATTTCCAGAAATGTCTTTCTATTTGCCCAACTCAGCGTAGTTCCCAAGAAATGGAAATTTCAAAAATTTTGCCCAAAATTTTCGCAAAATTGCACTATTTTCAGTTTTTGACCCATTAATCGGCCCCATGATTGAATTTCAGAAATCTAAAGACATCGTCGGAAAGCTCACAACTCGGTTTAAAATATCTTTAAAGAGTTCAAGCCCTTTCGAGCAAACCATTGACCTCATTTTGCCCCCTTAACGCAAAAACGGCAGTTTTGAAATATGGTCAAAAAGTCCATTTTTTGAAATTTTCTATCAAAAGTTGTTAAACGATCTACCTTTCCGACACCGGAAATCGAAAATTCAGGTAATTTTACACCTAGACATGGGTCTTACTTTGTTAAAAAAAACCCTAGTTTGGCCCCATGGGGTTAAAGTTGGAGCTTCAAAGATATGACCTATGTAGGGTAAATAGGGTAAATTAACTGGTGTAAAATTTTCATGATAAAAAACTTCCCGCTCTTCAGGAAGACAGTACTGCTCAATTTCCTTTTGTGAGCTAATCAACCTAAGCCTTAGGCAGGTATTTAGCTGTTAATATGGGGTTGGGCATTGAAAGGTTCCACATTTCTCGTCCACTAAAGCCACAACTTCAGAAACTAATTTTGCTTCTCTGCATCTCTGCAAACAATTCCAGGCCAGTGGTTGTCCTATGCCACAGATGTTTAGCCTGTTTCAGCAAACCCAACAAAAAAAGCGGCGGCAAAATTTCAGCCTAGACAGTGGG
>JASANA010011460.1:0-18010 GCA_030248095.1 Ptycholaimellus sp. GST1_10
AGGTAATCGCATCCTGCATAGGCAATTTTGGACGTAGATTACGAATCTGGTCTCCATTTGCTTCCACCTTGTACCAGGTCATGTTGTGTAAGCAGCTCATCATAAAGGTTTTAGGCCTCAATAAAAGGCCCATATATGTTATTTTGGACGTAGATTACGAATCTGATCTCTCTTTGCTTCCACTTTGTACCAGGCCATGGTGCGCAAGGCATCCTCGTCATCGTACTCCTCCTCCTACATACTCACTCCCTCCATATTCCCCCTAAAGGCGGACAGAGAGAGAGAAACCTTGACGCTGTTGGTGGCCTGGGAGGAGCGGGCGTCGGCGTCCAGGTCGCACTTCTCCTCCCCCGCCATTGCTCCCTGGTTTACCAGCACGTTGAGGAGCTACACATCATACCTCACTCAAACTCTCTCCATCCAGGCAAAAGGGGGAAACCTCACTCCCCTGAGCGCGGAGACCAAAGGCCTCCTCGCCCATCTCCTCCCCCACCCGCTGCAAGTGCGCAGCCTGGTTGTTCAGGCGGCTGCGCACATGCAGCAACTCCTCTCGCAGGGCGTCGAGCTGGCGGGATGAGGAGGCCTGTCCCTCCTCCTCGCGAGCCTCCAAGCAGCTCACCTCCCCCTCCAGGAACACCACGCTCCCCTCCTCGCACTCGCTGGAGCGGCGCTACTCCTCCCCGTCCTGCTTCTTCTGCTCATCGGCCATGCTACAACAACAAATCACCTTTCTTTATATTCATTATGTCAAGACGCAAAGAATAGTCAAGCACAGTGCAAACCTAGTCCAAATTCCATAGGAAATCAAAAAAGAAGCTGAGTTCACATGGAAATTACCAGAACAGATAGGTAGCGTTTTCCTGAACTATTCAAAATTTTTGAAAACATTAGACCTAGAGGAGATGACTAAAATATTAGACAGGAGATGTTCATGTGAAACAAAACCGGACAAGCTGAAGGTCAATGTCCAGGTACTGACGGGGGACTTAGGCTGGCTAGATAAAGATATGAGAGATATTAGAAAAGGGACTGAAGTTCAGATCAAACAATGGAGAAGGTACGTTGGCAAGTGGGAGAACAGCCGTCAATACACTTATAGAGTGGCTAGGGAATGAGCACGGGAGAGGGAGAATACAATGGGATGACCTAGAGGAACTATATAACACATTGTACAATAGAATTGTAGCCACAACGTTAAAGTTAGAAACGCAAGGCATGAGTGAATTATCGGATTTCTCCCACTATGCATTTATCAAAGCTTCTCTGAAAAAACTCCATAGAAACTTTGTCATTCCCCCAGTAGATAATGCATCAAACAACGTAGCAATCATATGCAAGAAACGATATCTCCTTAGACTGAACAAAGTAATGGGAGTGGAATCGAGTGACGGAGCCTATGAGTTCAAGGGCAACGGCACTTATAAACCAGTTACCAGTATAACGGAGGAGGGGCTTATAGCGAAACATGGCGAAATATTGACTAGGTTTGGACTAGGTTCACTAACACCGGGCAATATGACAATATCAGCCATCTGGATGTCACCTAAATTTCACAAAAACCCGGTGGGGGCAAGGTTCATCGCAGGAGCAAAAAGAAGCAGTCTTAAACTATTGTGCTTAAAGTTAACAACCATCTTAAAGGAAATAGGTGCACATTGGGAGAGGTATTGTAGAAACGTAGGAGAGAGAAAAGGGCTAGACTTGTTTTGGAGCATCAAAAATAGTCAAGCAGTTACAACTCTCATTCGCACAGGGGGTGGAAAGCCAAACCCATCTATGGTAACGGCAGATTTCAGTACACTTTTCACAGCATTAGAACATGACCTAGTCAAGAAAATGCTTATAGAAATTGTAGAGATCATTTTTACACGAAATGAATATATATCTTCGGTAGAAGTAGTCTGGCTTATATGCATTCATCAGAGGCATGTAGGGAGTTTAGTTTCACAAAATATGAGGTAATTGGAATGATTCACCTTTTTATATGCTAGTTTACCAGATGAAAAGGGAAGAGAATGGAAAGAAGTTATTATAATTCCCAGTCATATTTGGCTGCCTGAGAAAGTTAAGCTCGTTAAGCTTAAATCACTTACCCCACGCAACCCGTTTGTGTCAATCCCTTCAACAACATCACACCCACGCCCCAGGAAAAAAACGTCATCACATTGCAAGCTATCAAATACCCCATCCAAACCCAACATCAAGCGTTTGAAACCTATCCAAACCAGATCCCACCCAACTACGTTACTTCCAACATCAACCCGGTTGGACAGCTAGTTCCAGCACACACAATGTATGTCAGAAACCTGCCACCGCCAAATTACACCACACACTTGCTGGAAACTCCAACCTAAGCCTCACTACAATCCTACCCACCTACAATCACACACCAAGGTCCTCCGTGAACCACAACTTCATGGCACTCCTAGTGTGGCATATCGTTAAGCCGGTTTCGTTGACCTTGAGTCGATGATGCGGGCGGAAGAGAGCTCAGCTCAGTCTTGTCTAAATGATGCCTCCCTGTCGTCCTACCTTGAGAAGACATAGTGGTAGTAGTTTGTGGGGAGGATGAATTGCTGGACGAATAAATCCGTTGGCCGTTCGTGATGTTCTTGTGAAAAGACATGCATCATCCTGTCAAGAGGGATGAGTCGGTTCAGTTCCAGAGTGAAGGGGAACTCTACCATGGCCATCGATCTCACAATTTGCACCAGTCGGGCTCCTCCTATGTATTGGTGTGGAGGGCTTGAGTCTGCATCCCATGCAGCTGGGGCAGGGGCAGGGGCAGTTGTGGGGCTGTGGTTCAGCGTTCGCCCATCTATCATTGTTCGATGTATAGGTTGATGGAGAGCTCCGGTGGCCTCTGGTGCATTTATGTCCCTGTTGCTGAGTTGTGATGTCCGCTGCTGGAGGTGGGGAGGTCGGGGGTTGGGGGACCTGTTCGACCTGATTGTCTCCATCCTTCTGTCCCGGCCAGGTCGTTTGTGGAGCCAATTGACTGGGCAGGGTGTTTGACTTTTCTCGCTCTGGCTCTTCATCTGGCGTCTGGTTTGCTGAGTGCGTGGCGTCGTTCCTGCCCAGTGTTTGGGAAGGATCAGTACGTGGGAATCTAATCCGGCTTTGGGCGCCTGCTGGTTTTGTTCCATCCGAGGTGCTGCCGAACGTGGCCATGAGATCGGCTCTCGGGCCACCCTCTCTGCGGGTCGCATGGGCCCCAGAGAAGATGGTCGCTCTGAGTGTCTTCCCCGTCCTGGTCGAAAGCCGGCCACGTTGCGGTCAGGATAGGACAGATGCATGCCAGTGGAATCAACATGTAGAAAGTCAGCCATGACTTCCTCGGCCAATGGGTGTGTAGGGTGTGGAGTTGTCGGAATGTAGACATCACAGGCAAACCCTGCCGCCATGTCTTCTTGGAAGGACGGGGGCCTCTGTTGGCTGACTGCTCTGTGGTGGTCGGCCAAAATGCTCCGGTAGTCGGGGCATGGTCCTGTGGGCCGGGGGGCATGGTGCCGGTCGGGCAGTCTGGTCCGCCAAAATGGGTTGTGCGCTCGGCCTCTTGGGCTTACTCCTCGCAGTTCAGTCATGGCCCGTCGCGAACATTGAGAGAGTTTGTCTTTGGGGTTTGCTGATGTTGAGCGCATCTGTCCCAGGAGTTGGCATCCCACTGGCCCGTTTGGCCGCCTATTCTTGGGATGAGTATTGGCGTTTGTCCCTCTTGTGGCGGCCTCTTTTCGGGCAATTAACTCAGTGAAGGTCCCCGGATGTAGATGTTCCATGAGTGTCTGGGTCCTCATGGCCTCTCCCTCGTAGTGTGGAGGCATGGGAGCCGCCCTCAGGCAAGCCAGAGCCCTTTGGTAGGAGGGTGGGCCAGGTGTTCGTTGAGGTAGGTGATGTAGTACGCTGGCGACCAAGTCATCAGGCTCTGCCACTAGAAACGGGGTACTATACTGCTGGAAGGCACGTCGTAGCTTGTATGGAATCCTGGGTGGACTTGGGGATGTTGGGGAAGGGAAGAAGTCAGTCTTGGTGGGGAAGGATACGCTGGATGTGGGAGGAAAGTCCTGGGCACATGAACTCCAACACCAGCTACGGGACACCCATCGCCGCAATGGACGACCTTCTGACAGAAGACAACGCTGACGACCAGCCATGGCCCGCCCCACTGGCACCCATGCGTCAGGCATACACCAACTGGAGCCACGCGTCGCAAGCCATCGCTCTGGTGGAAGCTCAACTGGACAACCTCTCCCCAGACGACCCACAACGTCCGGAACTCCAACGACACTATCAACAACTACTTGTCACCCGACGCCAACTACAGACAACCACGGAGGCGACAGCAGCCACTAATGGCATCACAGGCTTCATTCCTCCAGCAAACAGCTGGCCGGGGGAGGGTGGACAGTACCCCATCCCCTCCATCCCCTCCCACACGCTGTCAACTCAGCACCAACAACAGCTACATCCGTCACACCCACAACATGACCCCACCCCTCTGCAAGGACTCCCCCAAGTCCAGCCCCAAGAAGCACCGATGGTGAACCTACAACTGCCACGGCTCCATCTTCAGACACCCGGAGCCATGTACATGACGGGGAACCCACTGTTGCTAGGCTACCAGTCTATGGTTGACTCCGGGGCAGTAGAAGGAGAAGTGGTTCCCAACATCCAACCCGTAATAGGACTACCAACCCTAGCATACAGCGCAGTGCCAGTCAGAGCACTCACGTTTCCACAACTACCCCCAAAATAGGAAGGAAACACTAGAGCGCCACCGCTCAGAGCTCAGTCCACCCCAAGAGCTTTCCTCCACCCAAACAACGACGGAATTCCCGTTATAGTACACCCACCTCCACATATTGCGACACACGATCATGTGCCCAGGACTTTCCTCCCACATCCAGCGTATCCTTCCCCACCAAGACGGACTTCTTCCCTTCCCCAACATCCCCAAGTCCAACCCAGGATTCCATACAATCTAAGGTGTGCCTTCCAGCAGTATAGTTCCCCGTTTCTAGTGGCAGAGCCCGTCAACTCGGTCGCCAGCATACTACATCACCTACCTCAACTAACACCTGGCCCACCCTCCTACCAAAGGGCTATGGCTTGCCTGAGGGCAGCTCCCATGCCTCCACACTACGAGGGAGAGGCCATGAGGACCCAGACACTCATGGAACATCTACATCCGGGGACCTTCACTGAGTTAATCACCCAACAAGAGGCCGCCACAAGAGGGACAAACGCCAATACTCATCCCAAGAATAGGCGGCCAAACGGGCCAGTGGGACACCAACTCCTGGGACAGATGCGCTCAACGTCAGTGAACCCCAAAGACAAACGCTCTCAATGTTCGCAATGGGCCATGACCAAACTGTGAGGAGTAAACCCAAGAGGCCGAGCACATGACCCATTTTGGCAGACCAGACTGCCTGACGGGCACCATGCCCCCCAGCCCACAGGACCATGCCCCGACTACCAGAGCATTTTGGCCGACCACCACAGAGCAGTCAGCCAACAGAGGCCCCCGTCCTTCCGAGAAGACATGGCGGCAGGGTTTGCCTGCGATGTCTACATTCCAGCACCTCCATGCCCTACACACCCATCAGCCGAGGAAGTCATGGCAGACTTTCTACATGCTGATTCCACTGGCATGCATCTGTCCTATCCTGACCGCAGCGTGGCCGGCGTTTGACCAGGATGGGGAAGACACTCAGAGCGACCACCTTCTCTGGGGCCCATGCGACCCTCAGAGAGGGTGGCTCTAGGGCCGATCTCACTGCCACGTTTGGCAGCACCTCGGATGGAACAAAACCAGCAGGCGCCCAAAGCCGGATTAGATTCCCATGTACTGATCCTTCCCGAACACTGGGCAGGAACGACGCCACGCACTCAGCAAACCAGACGCCAGACGAATAGCCAGAGCAAGAACAGTCAAACACCCTGCCCAGTCAATTGGCTCCACAAACGACCTGGCCGGGACAGAAGGATAGCGACAATCAGGACAGACAGGTCCCCCAACCCCCGACCTCCCCACCTCCAGCAGTGGACGTCACAACTCAGCAACAGGGACAGAAATGCACCAGAGGCCACCGGAGCTCTCTGTCAACCTATACATCGAACAATGATAGATGGGCGAACACTGAACCACAGCCCCACAACTGCCCCTGCCGCACACCACGCCGCACACCAGCAGGATAGCTGTACCCAACGCTGTACCCAACGCCATGTACAACACAGTCACTGCCGAGACCCTCAATAATACGGCCATCTCCAACAACAGAGCACCTCGCCCATCATCCTCGACACCCTCACACTTCACTCCCACAACAACTCCGCCAGTCCAGGCCCAGAACGAGCTACACACCATGCTACTGGGATCATGAGAGCGAGACGACAGGACGCGGATCCTGGAGAGACGCGAACAACCGAAGTAGGTCAAGGGGAAGCGGAGACAGAGGTCAGGTGATGGTGAAGACCCAAGGTCTTCGCCACCCTGGCAAAGCTCCGTCTCACCCAGGCAATGGAGATCGGGGGGGGAGAACAAACAAAAGCACACCCACGAGATGGAGGACCTCAAGGTGGACCCCATCATGCTCACCTTCCAAAAAAAAAAAACAAACACACCCAACCCCAACACCAAAAAAAACGAAACCAAACAAAAAAGACCGAAGACCAACCGGTCGAAAGAAGAACCAACCCCAGACAAGACACAGAGGAAGAAAACACACAAACAGCAGAAAAGACCCACCACCAACCCAGCGGAACCACAACAAAAAAACCCGTGGACGAGTTCAGCATGGATGCATGGACACTGGATGGCGGGATCTGACCTCCCCTCCTCCTTGAACCCCCACTCCGCGAGGAGGACTGGGATCGGATTCATCACCGACATCCCAAGCTGCTAAACATGCCACCATGGAGAACGAAGCGTGAGATGCAAGTTGGCATCCTGTTCAAACAGGACGTCACATCCTTCATCATCACCAGCACCACGCCTAGAAGCTTCTCACTTTGTCCGGGCCTCTTCATCTTTCCCAGCCCGTTTGGCTCCTTCCTCATGGGAAACATCAACTCACCATTCACGATCAAAGACAGCTACCATCAGAGAAGGGCCGTTTTGGTGAATGGAACAGTGGACAATGAGAGCACGGGGAAAGAGGAGGAATAGCCCAGGCTGAGGAAGAGACACTGCCCGAATCCTGAGCGAAGAGAAGACTTTCCTCTCACTCGTCGATGACTGAAAGAAGTGCTGGACAACCCTTCCGACCCTCTCACGAGACACAAAGCTTCGAGGGAAAGACTGACAGCTCTAGAGCAAGACTTGAACCGGCGCTGCTATCACATCGATGAAGAGATCTATGAGCCATTGCACCGTTTCGTCTGGATGGATATGGTGAGACTCAGAAACCAGCTCAATCGAAGACCTACTTGGACGGAGAGCTCAGACCTCTCAACCACGGCCTCGGTTGGCCAAACTGATGAGCCCCAGACACCCAACACGCCGCCGATGGCGCCCTCAACGAGTCTCGGCACATGCTGATGCTGGGGGTGGACTGGAGCTAGATCGAGACGGACTTCTCGATAGTGGACCTCATGAGCAAAGATGACTTAGGAAGAATGATTCAAGAACTGAACCTAGGAGGTGCGGTGAGTGAGCTACTGACAGAGACCCTCTCAGAACCATCTAGTGGAACGGAGGAAGAAGAACCAAATCCGGAAATCGAGATACTGGAGGAGGTGATAATGACCACGCTCAGACCACAGCGGAGGAGAAAGACGCCCTGCAAGCTACAGTATGTTGTGGACCTACTCAGCTGTGAGGCACTGGAGTACTACATGCCGTTCAGGGTGAAGAGTGAGGATCGGTGAGGATCCAGTGAGGATTACCCATGAGCCTAGTATTCCAAGTCGGTTCATTGGAGGCGACGCTCCCCATGGCACACCTTCACACACCCATGGAGCACGACTACGTCACTCCCACACCCCAGGTGAAACAGATGAGGGCACTCAAGGGTTTCTGAAGCGCCGACACAGCCTACCTCACCATCAGTACCTACAACGAGATGCTCATGCAGTGTCTACGGCAGAGCCGGGGGCTCAAGGTCCTCAAGCTGCACTTTGTGTCAAACACCGACACAGTTGTGGAGGTCGGCTCTTCCTTCTCCCAGAATGATCAAGAGACTGTTCCGTCTATGGGAAACCAACCAAGCGCTCATACCATGAGGTAGAGTTGTGGCTCCCAGCTACGGAAGGACCTAGCGCGCCGGCCGCACAGTGCATCCTGGAGATCACCACCACTACTACGCGATGGGATGGCCTCACTTCATTCCTCAACTGGGGCATCTCCAACCCCATCGAGAAGATGAATGTGCCGGCAGATGAATGCAACTGCGCATGGACGAAACACAAGTTCAGAGGGTTGAAACTGGTACAGGTGGACAAGTCCCTCTGGTCCACAAATCAATCCCTGCACTACGAGTGGCACTGCTGTTTCAAGACCTATGTCTACCAAACTGTCAACATCTACCTTCTCAAAGGGACAGTGTACGCGGGACACCAGGCTCTCACCTCGGACCTCGGCTCTCTCAAAGGGTGTCGGATAGAGAAGGAGAGTTGCGTCCAACCTCAGTACATCATCGTCTGGAACGACACACCAATCCTCACCTACTGCCCCTTCCGCTACTTCGGCAGGTTTGGAGGTAACGTGATGGGGCCTCGAGTGCACATTCCTCGACTCTCCACCACTTTCTCCACCTACTCGCCTGAAGAAAACTTTCCATACACCAAGGATACTATGAACTGTCTTCCCAATGGAACCCTACTCTCACACGAAGGAGGGGCATTGCATATCAACTACACCAAGGAAAATGGTGCTACCAAAGGTTCATCAGGTGCTTCCCTCACGCGGAGAGAGAAGAGGGAAGAGATGTCTCCGACGATGGAAGAGAAAGAGAAGTGGAAGAAGTGGGAGGAATGGGATCGACTGACCGATGAGCTCTTCAAGGATGCCGAGGAAGTAGAAGGACTGGTTCGATTCGGCAACGATGATCCGGCTGTCGGCGATGATCCCATCGCCAGTCAGAATTCGCCCCAGCAGGAGAAGACAAGGAGAGTGAAGCATGAGGAGGAGAAGAAGCTGAGAGCAGAGAGAGAGCTGATCACCGCCACCCATCTGCATACGGGAACCCATTACTCGCTCCCTCCTACCACTGCGCAACCTCACTGGAACTTCGACAAGGATGCAAGGAAGGAAGCTGTTCACGAGACCCTCCTCCGCTTTGAAAACTGGGTTCAACACCATGATCCAGTAGAAGCAAAGCTACACTACATCATGGATGAACTGGTGGACATGATGGAGCGAGTGGAGTTAAGCAATGAGCATAGGATGTGCATGTTGGAAGAACACCAATACCAAGTTCTGAAGCAGATGGTCCAGATGAGCCCTACCAATGGTATCCGCGCCCTCACTGGCTGCTTGGACATCTCTGCTGAAGTCCGCGTATCTGCCATCTACATCTCCCAGTGCCTGGAAGCAGAAGTAGAAGCTGCCTACCCAAACCACCAGCTTCCGGGAGACGAGAAATGCTACCTTTCCCTGCCCGTACAACTCAAGACAGGAGAGTTGCTCTTCCTGCCTGATGGCGTGGGCACAGACCTAACTCATCACATCCCCATCATGGACTGTCATCACGTCCACCCCTTCCAGTTCGTGGATCCAGTCTCCACCGACAAAACTGCCGCCTTCTTCAAAAACTTCACCAATGGCTCGTTCGCTACACTCCTTCAGGCACCCACCATCCACCATCTACAGCCCAAGATCACTTACGACACTCCAGTCCTCTTCAACTCGAGACTGATGCCCCTGTTTGTGGCTCTCGTCGCTTATTCATCAAGTCTGCCTGTCCTGGAGAGGAAACTCAATGGACTGGTGAACTACACTAGTCACCTTTCCCTCGACCACAGTGGAAAAACCTCGGCTCCTCCATCGTTAAGCCTGTCATCACTGTCATCGGGATAATCCTCGCCATCATCGCCGTCGTCGCGGCTGGAGTCTTTCTCTTCTGGGCCTCCCAGTACACTTCCTGCGGAACGAGTACTCGACGGAAGGTCTGGGAGTGGAAGGAACGACTGTGGGAGACAGATCCCTTCAGCTACCTTACCCACTGGTTCCTGATGAATGGGATGGCACTGTTGGAGAACCCGGGACCCCAGTTCCTTCTGGTGGATGCACCATTGCTACGTTCGCCCTCGGTGGTGGACCTCGTCCGGATGGATCCCTCAGGACAGGCTGCGGCCTTTATCCACTCATCATCGCGGAGTCGTAGCCCTAGCATTAGCTGCGCACGGGGTTTCTCACGAGAAATGGACCTGGTTGGAACGCGGAGCCTAGCTGGGTCGCGAGTGCACCTCGATCGAACACCTTTGATGAGCTCCATCCATCTACTGCCCGGCGAGCACAATACCAAACAAAAGGTTGCGCACAAATGCTTTCATCTTGGCCAAAAAGAGAGATGAAGGAGGAATCACAAAAGGTGCATCCATGACCATCTAACAACAGCCTTCTCAAGGCCACGCCACCTTCAGTAGACCAAGCTCATTATATTATATTATATTATATTATATTATATTATAATTATTCTAGCAGATGATATACACCACAATAGTGGCAGTTCTTTCAAATTGGATCCACAATTGTTATTAAAGAATTATACACTCCTTACAGATTGGACCTTCTACTTAGCGTGGCCTTGAGAAGGCTGTTGTAAGGGGGCATCCTACTTGGAATCATGTTTCATTTTTATCATTTTGCATTTTTTATCATTTTGCCCATTTATGACTTATCATTTATACGTGTTCCAAGTGACCAGCGGATTGCCCACTTATCATTTATAAGTGTTTTAAGCAGCCGGAAGGTTGCCAAAAATATCATTTTTTTATCATTTTCCAGGTTTCCAAGTTCTGCATTTTCCATTTGGCCATCATTGCTTCAGCACCACCCAAATTCTCTCTGCTGATAGTCCATTGATGGGGATAGGGATTGTTGCTGTGACCCTCATTCATGGTGAGAATGTTGTGATATTACATGTCCCCTTGAGGTTGCCAAGCTCGCATCAACACCCTCGCCCCCACCTACGCTGTGCTCTTGTCCCTAATCTAGGAAAATGATAAATTAATATCCCCACATTTATAACTTATAATTTATAAACGACAGCTTATACTGTTTTTAATATTTAACAGATTTATAATAATTGTTAAAATAATTCAGATGAAAATATTTAAGAATCAAAAGCAATTAAAATTTAGTAAATGTAAGCTGTCACATTGTTACATTTATTCCTGGAGCAAGCATCAATTTAAAAGCCTGTCGATTTCATTTCTGTTGTGACTTAAGTTAGTGGTGCAAGAGTTTGGATGATTTAGAATTCTTTGAAGCATTGCTATGAATTTTTGCAAAATAGTAGCCCTGATCCTTAACTTTCTGTGACAGTAGAACTTCAAACTTTGTGCTAAGCTGATAATCTAGGTGGTCTTTGCGCGTTTTGTTATATTCCTCTAAAGATTGATCAGGAGGAGAATGTGAATAACATGCATATTCCGTTGGTTTAGGCAAAGTCCCATGTTTATAATGACGCCCAAGGCCTTCTATTATTCCACTATGAGCTTGGGTTTCTGTGGCAATGGCATGGCATGGTTCAATGTTTATAAATACATTCCTTGTTTGATAATTTTCATCAGTATAAGTCATGTTGAACCCCTTGATATTTCTGATGCCATCAAGTGATGGAAGGGAACCTTGAGCTCCGCTCTTGAGAATGTGAGCCATGGGCATGATACTTTGTCTCACAATGGCTCACTATGGCTCACGTCTGCCATGGCTAATGTCCACTGATGCAGAATGTGAGCCACGATGTGAGCCACGATGATTGGTATTGGCTAGTAAAGCTTAGAGGTGAACACATGACTAGAATTAGCTCTTGATAATGTGTTGACCTCATATTAGTTTCTCTATGCTGTTCAACCTTGAGCTCCGCTCTTAAGAATGTGAGCCATGGGCATGATACATTGTCTCACGATGGCTCACTATGGCTCACGTCTGCCATGGCTAATGTCCACTGATGCAGAATGTGAGCCACGATGTGAGCCACGATGATTGGTATTGGCTAGTAAAGCTTAGAGGTGAACACATGACTAGAATTAGCTCTTGATAATGTGTTGACCTCATATTAGTTTCTCTACGCTGTTCATGCTACATTTCTGACTTAAGCATTGATTTTTTTAGTGCATAAATGTCTCAAATTTGGCAAAAGCTGTGTGAAATGGAACTGTCTTGAGCAATAGAGGCGTCTCATACCACACACTCGCAAAAAAATTATGCAACTGAATAAATTATGCAACTGAATAATGCAACTGAATAAATTATGCAACTGTTAGCACAAGACCAAACAAAAGGTTGCGCACAAATGCTTTCATCTTGGCCAAAAAGAGAGATGAAGGAGGAATCACAAAAGGTGCATCCATGACCATCTAACAACAGCCTTCTCAAGGCCACGCCACCTTCAGTAGACCAAGCTCATTATATTATATTATATTATAATTATTCTAGCAGATGATATACACCACAATAGTGGCAGTTCTTTCAAATTGGATCCACAATTGTTATTAAAGAATTATACACTCCTTACAGATTGGACCTTCTACTTAGCGTGGCCTTGAGAAGGCTGTTGTAAGGGGGCCTCCTACTTGGAATCATGTTCCATTTTTATCATTTTGCATTTTTTGTCATTTTGCCCATTTACGACTTATCATTTATACGTGTTCCAAGTGACCAGCGGATTTCCCACTTATCATTTATAAGTGTTTTAAGCAGCCGGAAGGTTGCCGAAAATATCATTTTTTTTATCATTTTCCAGGTTTCCAAGTTTTGCATTTTCCATTTGGCCATCATTGCTTCAGCACCACCCAAATTCTCTCCGCTGATAGTCCATTGATGGGGATAGGGATTGTTGCTGTGACCCTCATTCATGGTGAGAATGTTGTGATATTACATGTCCCCTTGAGGTTGCCAAGCTCGCATCAACACCCTCGCCCCCACCTACGCTGTGCTCTTGTCCGTAATCTAGGAAAATGATAAATTAATATCCCCACATTTATAACTTATAATTTATAAACGACAGTTTATACTGTTTTTAATATTTAACAGATTTATAATAATTGTTAAAATAATTCAGATGAAAATATTTAAGAATCAAAAGCAATTAAAATTTAGTAAATGTAAGCTGTCACATTGTTACATTTATTCCTAGAGCAAGCATCAATTTAAAAGCCTGTCGATTTCATTTCTGTTGTGACTTAAGTTAGTGGTGCAAGAGTTTGGATGATTTAGAATTCTTTGAAGCATTGCTATGAATTTTTGCAAAATAGTAGCCCCGATCCTTAACTTTCTGTGACAGTAGAACTTCAAACTTTGTGCTAAGCTGATAATCTAGGCGGTCTTTGCGCTTTTTGTTATATTCCTCTAAAGATTGATCAGGAGGAGAATGTGAATAACATGCATATTCCGTTGGTTTAGGCAAAGTCCCATGTTTATAATGACGCCCAAGGCCTTCTATTATTCCACTATGAGCTTGGGTTTCTGTGGCAATGGCATGGCATGGTTCAATGTTTATAAATACATTCCTTGTTTGATAATTTTCATCAGTATAAGTCATGTTGAACCCCTTGATATTTCTGATGCCATCAAGTGATG
Source organism: Ptycholaimellus sp. GST1_10 (assembly GCA_030248095.1). Classification (NCBI taxonomy): domain Eukaryota; kingdom Metazoa; phylum Nematoda; class Chromadorea; order Chromadorida; family Chromadoridae; genus Ptycholaimellus; species Ptycholaimellus sp. GST1_10. Next base: position 13,748 of record JASANA010011460.1, read on the forward strand.
GAAGGGAATCTTCAGCACTGCTTGATTCTAAAACAATTGCCGATAAGTATCTTCTTTCTTCTTGATGTTTGCACGACTGTTTGGGCAGAAATATATTATTCTCCATTACTGATTTAACTATTGTTTGTTTTCTGAAAGATTTGGCACAATTTTAAATAAATTATTAATAAAAAACCAACATGGCCAACATTATTAATTCTGGTCTTCGGTCTTCAGTCTACACCATGTAATATGGTAGACTGGTAGACCAAAGACCAAAAAGGAAGACCAAAAACAGCTAGACTTCTATTGAATGTGCTACCATCGGTCTACCTATCTTTTTTACCAAACTGTAATAACACTTGAAATAAACGATAAAGCGGTATCGATTTAGGTCAGAATAGATAAACTAATGAAATATATCAATTAAATCGGCTAAAAAAGCTGGAAACTTATTTAATGTTGTGCCAAGCTTCATAGCAGCCTACATATTTTGGTCTATAGTTTTTGGTCTAGCGGTCTATCAAAATAAAGTGTAGACCAAAGACAGAAGACAAATCGAATTAATCGGCTGCAGGTATTGTTTCAAATATATTAGTTTTGTGATGCACTGGGAAACAATAATTGATGATTTTCATTGATGGAGAAAATACTTAGAGCTGTCTTCGATACAAAATATGTAATGGGGGGGGGCAAAATGGGGGGGGGGGCAAAATGGAAGAGCGAAGCTCCTACCCGGAGAGGGGGTTCTAGGGGGAGGGGTGTCCTCTCCCCCTAGGCGCCAAAAACTTTGAAAAAATGACTTAAAATTGTATTGGAATTTTGCACTCCTTTCTGGAAAAAAATTCAGGGCAAAATTTCAGTAAAATTATTGATAATCAAAATTATGTTAAGTGCACGTGAAGCGCGTGGGAAAATTTTTTCTTGTTGCAGACAGGCTGTTAATGTTTTTACATAAATGCAAATTGTGCTAACATCTTCAACTTATACACACAGAAAGCCATTTTTTTGAGCCAACAAATGGAGTAGTCACAATTTAAATTGATCCTTAAGGGAGTTTCTGCCGGAGGCCTCTTGGACACCAGCCTCCAGGTGCCTCTTGGGAAAAGACCCAGCCAAAGCTTGGCGAGCAATTTTGTCTTATCTAAAATTGTGTCTAATAATTTCGGGGTAGGCATTGCCTAGGACTTCTAAAACTAAAATTTTCTTAGGCAAACTGGCTTAGGCAAACTTACATGTTTAGGCAAACTGGCATGCACTGCAAAAATTTAATAGACAAACTTTTAAGAGAAAGTATTGGCAAATTTTAGGTAAATTTGCCTACACTGCCTACACATTTTTTTTGACTATTTGGCCTATAATGAAACTTTTGTTCAAACATTTCGGGGGGGGCAACGCCCCCCCGAAATTGCTTCGTGGGACATTCACCTAAAATGCCCAGGGGTAGCTCCGCTCTTGAGAATGTGAGCCATGGGCATGATACATTGTCTCACGATGGCTCACTATGGCTCACGTCTGCCATGGCTAATGTCCACTGATGCAGAATGTGAGCCACGATGTGAGCCACGATGATTGGTATTGGCTAGTAAAGCTTAGAGGTGAATTAGCTCTTGATAATGTGTTGACCTCATATTAGTTTCTCTACGCTGTTCATGCTACATTTCTGACTTAAGCTATGATATTTCCTAGCTTATAGTATATTTCGAAACATGGCTCAGAACATTTTTTTATTTATGGCTCAGAAAGTTTTTTCTTTTAGCTCAGGGCAGGATCTGGAAGGATTGCTAAAAATCAGTCGCCTCATTGTGCTGAATCCATTTCTGCTGAATCTATTGACAAACTACTCGAGGAGCTCTAAAAATACAAAATCAAGCATTGCACCTCATAATAAAATTTTGTCATCTTCATTTTCATCTCCAGCAATCTCTTCCTCTTCCCATTGATTCCAAGCATTGACAATTAAATAGATGGTTAACAGTCAATGTCGTAAAATTGAGGTGCTGACGCATTAATTTTTTTTATATTTTGAAATGGATTTATGATTCAACGCTGTTCTCGCAGGGGACAGCTTTTCGGATGCGGTTATTTGCTGTAAAATGGCACGTGAATAGAGCCATACGTTGGCAATGTTTTTCTCAAGGGGCCACAGACATTTTGCTGGATGCTCTGAACTAAGCTGTGGGGTTTTACATTGGACATAATAATAGTTACATTGTGATATGTTTCAAATGAAAATAACTTATAACAATGCTATTCTATTGGACCTAGATCTTATTTTACTGATAAAAAGATAAACCTTCGAAATGTTTAGAATGTGTATATATACATATATATGCGAAATGATGATCTTGGTTTTTAGTGATATTTTTTCATTTGTTTTAGTTGGTCACCACTGTTAAATAATTAAAAGAGACAAGCCGAAAACCATCCAGGGAAGAAGGAATACTCGAAACGCAAAGAAAAACACACCACAGAAAAGAATTAATTAAAAGTATTTATCCATCATATTATATGTTTTACACATATCAGCGTTTATTGACAATGACTGTTTTGTCAATTTTAATTGGCTTCATTATAATTATTTATCCATCATATTATAAGTTGTACACATAGAACCGCTTACTGACAAGGACTGTTTATTGTCAATTAATTGGCCAAGAATGATTTTTTTGATGTATATTAGAAGCATTTTCACACCGCAAAATAGACTTTTTACTATTGAAATAAATTTAGCATAACTTAAATCAATTTTACTGTCAGAAACCAAATATATAATAATATGCAATCAAGTAGACAGAAGCAAGGCATCCAATCAGAAGAAACATGGTAGTATTTCCAATGACAACTGGCGATGTGGATAAATGGGCATGGGTCAAGATTGGCGAGCCATTTCCTGAAAATCCAGTGCGTGTTAAAGGAGACCAGAATCAGTACGTTGCTTTATGGTACAAGAATGGGAAACCAATTTTCGGTAGGGCCTGGAACGACAGTGGTGTAGTGCAGTGCAGCTTTCCATACAATGGTCATGAAGTGACTGGTGCTCGCGATCTTGGAGGTGCTATTCAGATTCTCACATATGAAAGGAACATTGACACAAACAAATTTGAGTACAAATGGACTCTTTGGAAAGAGCGAAATGGCAGCACATATGCACTTGTCCGCTGTGGCCAAGCAACTAGCATTGAACTGAACACCAACGCAGGATCATCGTTTGCTGGAAATCTAGACCTTTCTACGGAAATAGCTACTGTGGCAGAAAATGGGAAAGAAGAGAAGCAAAGTGGTGGCACAATCGCGAATAGCTTGGTGATAGTCCGTGAACATTTCAAGCCAGATGAAGGTAAGCCCATTAACCACGATAACCTCTGGAAAGAAATCCGTATCCATGATCCCGTGCCAGACACAGAACTTCTCATCAAAGCAGGAGACAAGAAAATCAACACAGGAGATGGTAAGATTGTGGAGCACTTCGTTGCACTGTGGTACAAGAAGGGAGAACCTGTGTTTGGACGGTGCTGGGGTTACAAAGGCAACAAAATTGAAGCTTCATTTGGTATTCTTGGCAAAGAATTCACTGGAGCCGTTGGATCAATACAAGTTCTGCTCTACAATAACAAGGACTATGACAAAAAAATTCACGTATCAATGGGTCTCATACAAAGATTGTGTTAACGGTGCAAAAAAAATGGAAACCAGTTCAAGTGAAAGATGTTGCACCAGTCCTCATCAGAAACTACAAAGGTCATGATAAACTTGGATGCTGCTGGATGTCAAAGGGAAAAGCAAGTACAGGCTGGTCAGGCACTGAAGAAATGTACACTGGTGGCTGCGTAGAAGACTTCCTCATACTCTGCCGTAAAAATAGCCCATAAATATTCTTAATTTTTACTCCTTTTTTGTTAACCCTATGTGTATCAATGTTTTTGCTTATACTGAGTTATTAAATAGTTTATCATGTGTTTAGTTAAATAAACTGGATATGTGCTTTTTCATTTCATTAGTGCAATATACGAACGATTTGTTCTGTAGACATTTTTTGTACTCTTTCTAACATTAATTTCCATTCTGATGCAAATATAACTTTTAATAATGGTGTTCTGATCCACGAGGTTAATGAAATTATGTTTTAGAACACACTTTGGAACATGAAATCGTTATACCTGAACTTAACGTACGAGGTGCCAGGGATAGGTGGGCTCGGCGAGATAAGCATGTGCAGCAGTATTTTGCGTTATGTGCAGGCACTGTCACTTGTTCCACTACCACTCCAACCTCCACTGCCAA
>JASANA010011461.1:0-36540 GCA_030248095.1 Ptycholaimellus sp. GST1_10
ATGTCACATCAGCAATATGGTTTGAAGACAACCATAATCCCTTAGGTAAAATTAGTGATTGTGAGAAAACGCAAAAAAGAGCATCAGTGAACATGTGCTTGAACAAGCCACGTTCCATAAGAAAAACATACAGATTTATCGATTTTGAAATATCACAGCATGTCACATCAGCAATAAGGTTCACAACCATGCCATAATCCCATAGGAAAAATTAGTGATTGTGAGAAAACGCAAAACAGAGCATCAGTGAACATGTGCTTGAACAAGCCACATTCCATAAGAAAAACATATAGATTTATCGATTTTGAAAAATCACATCATGTCACATCAGCAATATGGTTCTCAAACATGCCATAATCCCTTAGGTAAATTTAGTGATTGTGAGAAAACGCAAAAAAGAGCATCAGTGAACATGTGCTTGAACAAGCCACGTTCCATAAGAAAAACATACAGATTTATCGATTTTGAAAAATCACAGCATGTCACATCAGCAATATGGTTCTCAAGCATGCCATAATCCCTTTAGGTAAAATTAGTGATTGTGAGAAAACGCAAAACAGAGCATCAGTGAACATGTGCTTGAACAATGCCCATTCCATAAGAAAAACATATAGATTTATCGATTTTGAAAAATCACAGCATGTCACATCAGCAATATGGTTCTCAAGCATGCCATAATCCCTTAGGTAAAATTAGTGATTGTGAGAAAACGCAAAAAAGAGCATCAGTGAACATGTGCTTGAACAAGCCACGTTCCATAAGAAAAACATACAGATTTATCGATTTTGAAAAATCACAGCATGTCACATCAGCAATATGGTTCTCAAGCATGCCATAATCCCTTAGGTAAAATTAGTGATTGTGAGAAAACGCAAAACAGAGCATCAGTGAACATGTGCTTGAACAAGCCACATTCCATAAGAAAAACATATAGATTTATCGATTTTGAAAAATCACAGCATGTCACATCAGCAATATGGTTCTCAAGCATGCCATAATCCCTTAGGTAAATTTAGTGATTGTGAGAAAACGCAAAAAAGAGCATCAGTGAACATGTGCTTGAACAAGCCACGTTCCATAAGAACAAGAAGGCGCAAAGCGCAAAGGAGCCCACAAAACAAAGAGCAAAAAAAAAAGCAAAAGGAAAAGGGGCAACCAAACAAAAGAAACACAAAGAACAGCAGAGAAGGAACAAAAAACAAGGGGCAACAGCCACAACAGACAAACCAAAAGGAAAAGCAACCAAACAAAAAGCACAGAGAACCAGCAAAAAAAAAAAAACAAGCAACAGAGAGAGAAAAAAAAAAAAAAACGGCACCAGCCCACCCCCCCAACAAAAAAAAAACCAAAAAAAAAACATACAGATTTATCGATTTTGAAAAATCACAGCATGTCACATCAGCAATATGGTTCTCAAGCATGCCATAATCCCTTAGGTAAAATTAGTGATTGTGATTGTGAGAAAACGCAAAAAAGAGCATCAGTGAACATGTGCTTGAACAAGCCACGTTCCATAAGAAAAACATACAGATTTATCGATTTTGAAAAATCACAGCATGTCACATCAGCAATATGGTTCTCAAGCATGCCATAATCCCTTAGGTAAAATTAGTGATTGTGAGAAAACGCAAAAAAGAGCATCAGTGAACATGTGCTTGAACAAGCCACTTTCCATAAGAAAAACATACAGATTTATCGATTTTGAAAAATCACAGCATGTCACATCAGCAATATGGTTCTCAAGCATGCCATAATCCCTTAGGTAAATTTAGTGATTGTGAGAAAACGCAAAAAAGAGCATCAGTGAACATGTGCTTGAACAAGCCACGTTCCATAAGAAAAACATACAGATTTATCATTTTGGAAAAATCACAGCATGTCACATCAGCAATATGGTTCTCAAAGCATGCCATAATCCCTTAGGTAAAATTAGTGACTTGCTATAAAGCTAGAAATAAACCATAGCAACCTGGTGCTGGTACAAGCCACATTACATAAGCAAAACATATAGATTTATCATTTGAAAAATCACAGCATGCTCCATTAGCAATTTGTCTTAATAAACATGCCATAATCCCTTAGGTAAAATTAGTGACTGTGATAAACCAAAAAAGAGCATTAGTAACCTGGTGCTTGGATATTGTGATAAGGCTGCTGTCCAACACAGAAAGCTCCAATCGCTAAAATTCTTTTTGCATTAGAAACAGCAACATCGAATTGACGACGGTTTATTTTTTGGCTTTTGCATAAAACTATTTATTTTACCATGAAAAATGCAAAAAACCATTTGTCCGAACGCCTCCTCCTCCTTCTTCTTTTCCCCCTTCGCCTCTTCCACATCTATTCAATTGACGATAGTAGGTATTCAATTGGCCAACAGTAAAGCGTTCACTCATCCAGGCAAAGGTAAAAATGCCTTTAAGAGAGCTTTTGTGAGAGGTTGAAAAGTGGGACGGACAAAAATTTTTACCCCCCTTTTTTATATTTTTTATGAAAAGTAGACATGTTTCTAAGACTTTTGGTAGAGTATGACTGTTCAAAACTCAAAATTCGATTTTTGGCGAATTTTTGAATGTAAAAAAATGGCCGATTTTTTAATCATCTATTGTTCACGATCTGCTCAACGGATTTTAATGATTCGACCACCAATCGAACCGTCTCAATGAGAAAAACATTTTGTTTTTTTTGTTCATTTCTCTACGATCTGTTCCTGTCGAGTTATTCCCAAAAAATCAGTTTTTCAGTTTTCAAAATTTCAAAAAATTTATTATTTCTAAGTAAAAATTTCATTTGCGCCGGACGAGACCCAATTTTTCTGAAATTTCAGGTAATTTTACATATTTGTACCAATCTACAACTTTGAAAGCCTTGGACAATCAGAGATATTTGAGGTTAAAAATTTGCATTCTCATTTTTTGTCTCTGAATACCAATTTTTTGGCTCAATAAATTTCTTTTAACCCGTATCCATCTAGCTGTGTGGTTTTTAGCTTAACTTTTGACCTTTGAGTGCAATAATTTTGACTGCAACTTTTCATATGCTACAACACTGTCTATGCTACAGCATAGGGAAAAACCATATCATTATTTTCATACTCAAATGTCAAAAGTGAAGCTAAAAACCACACAGCTAGATGGATACGGGTTAAAAGAAATTTATTGAGCCAAAAATTGAGCCAAATTGGTATTCAGAGACAAAAAATTTTTTGCTCATTTTTTGCCTATGCTATATATAACATAGGGCCAATATGAGATTGCAAATTTTTAACCTCAAATATCTCTGATTGTCCAAGGCTTTCAAAGTTGTAGATTAGTACAAATATGTAAAATTACCTGAAATTTCAGAAAAATTGGGTCTCGTCCGGCGCAAATGAAATTTTTACTTAGAAATTATAAATTTTTTGAAATTTTGAAAACTGAAAAACTGATTTTTTGGGAATAACTCGACAAGAACAGATCGTAGAGAAATGAACAAAAAAACAAAATATTCATTGAGACGGTTCGATTGGTTGTCGAATCATTAAAATCCGTTGAGCAGATCGTGAGCAATAGATGATTAAAAAATCGGCCATTTTTTACATTCAAAAATTCGCCAAAAATCGAATTTTGAGTTTTGAACAGTCATACTCTACCAAAAGTCTTAGAAACATGTCTACTTTTCATAAAAAATATAAAAAAGGGGGGTAAAAATTGTTGTCCGTCCCTCTATTTCAAAATTTTGACCTTCTCAGAAAAGCTATCTTAATAAATAGCGCCCCATTAGAAGCCGATTTTGAATGGCTGGGTAGTCAAGAGGCAGTTTTGATTAAGTCAATCCTGTAAGGGCTGGGTTCGAATCCATCACAATGTAAATGTATTATATTTTATATTATACAAAAAGTAGAAGAAATATATGGTACCATCGGCAAGCCAAAGTTGGTCTCGTTTCTCCAAAAATTGAAATTGCCCTAAATAAAAAGTCAAGGAAATAAAACTTCTACTAATGGAATCAGCTGAGCCACCTGCATTTTGTTTTTGGCACGCACATGAAAAGAGGAAACTGGATTGCGTGCCAAAACAAAATGCAAATGTCTTAGAAGTTGATTCCACTGGTAGAAGTTTTATTTCTTCGATTTTTACTCAGGGCAATTTCAATTTTGGAGAAAAGAGACCCACTTTGGCTTGCCGATGCATTTATAACCATACCGTGGAGAACAACCTTCAACATAAACAAAGAATCTTCCGCGTAGTCACGCATTCGTACAACCATTTATAAAAGTTCTATTCCAATGAAAGCTTCAGCAGTAAAGAAAATGGGTTTTACACCCATCCGATTCTAAGTGCTGTCTGAACCATAAAATACCTTTAAAAGCCCATCAAAGACAACGGCTGCTCTGCTTCACTCTCACTCTGAGTCTGCCATGAAGTCGGCTTCGCTTTGGCTCCTGTTTCTTATGCGTCAAAGCCAATGTTAGAGTGATGTGCTGAAGGAGAGGTGTAGCCAGGAGAATATTTAAGGCATGGACATAGCAGCGAAATGCAAAAGAATGGGCGATCGAATGGCCTTCCTTCCGCTGGAGAGTCGCTGTCTCTGGATAGAAGAGGAGGAGGCCATACGCGCGGAAGCCCTAGCACGATGCAAAGTTACAGACCGCAGCGTTAGGGGACTCGAGGGGAACTTTGATTTTTTGAGTTGAGAGCTTCGCTGAATCTGAAATTTTAAACAAGTAGAATTAAGGTGAACATAATTCGTATCAATGCATAATGCTGGAAACTCTACTCCTTCAGTTGTCTTCTTGTAGGAACTGAGCTTGTTACCCATAACTATAGATGATGTCAACATCAGGAATAGTTGCTCGACCAAAGCTGGCATAACTATCAGTGATCATGGCTCACATTACACTGTACATTTTTACACAGGGGCTTTTCATTTTACACAGAATAGATTTAAGTTTCGTTGGCCACGATTGCATTTGTTCACTAGCACTGAGATCGGATGCCTACAGACTCGAAGGCTTTGAAGGGACTGTGAGTTGAGAAGGGCGTCAAAGCTTGCAGAATCAGGCCCCATTCGGCTTGGCTGGCAAGCCACTGGAGCTGTCCACGGAGCGAATTGCTGCCGCAGTGGAACGTCTTGCCCCCTTTGATCAAGAAGAACTCTTCCATGTCCTCTTTTGCACCCATCTTGGTCGCATCCGCATCAAGCAGTCGTTTTGAAGTCAGCAGTCAAGAGTAGCGGCGACGTGTTCACCTACGAAGACTCGGGAGAGGAATTGAACCTGCCAGAAAGCTGGAGCCTGGAACGCCATGCCTCGGGTAAAGGCTGGCTAAAGTAAAGGGGTAGGGAGTGAGAGTGGATTTTAGGCGAGTGCACGGTGTGGCAGCCGAGCAAGCAGCTTCTGCTCAAGTCCGACTGCTTCGACAACATCCCACGCAAGACCATCTGCCAGTTCAGTGGCGGTTCTCTCTTCTTCACTGACTTGTGTCACTTGGATCATATGCTTGAACACACCCCACCCCCCCCCCCCCCCCCACACACCACCAAAACCCCCCCCAAAAAATGTTTGAGTACAACAAAAAATTAAAAAAAAATTGAATTGGGCGCAAAACTGATTGTCAGATGATCCGGAGGCCCTGTGCAATGGCAGGGGGGAATCCTGGTGGCTGGCCGCAGAGATGCGTTGCGTTTGGGTTGAGGATAGATTTGAGGTGGATAGGTTTGAGGCCGGCAAATTTTGTCAACTTTGGGCCGGTAACACTCAACCTGGCCGAATGAAGGTTACTTTTTTGCTAGAGGTTTCTTTGGTTCTATTTTTAGGGCAAACATCTAACTCTTACCAGTCCAAACGAATAACCATATCAAACTTTTTCCAATAGAAGGCCTAGAAGGTCAATTTGACGGGAGGGTTAGAACTTCGCTTGTATAGCCGTATTTCATGGTGACTGGCCCAATGGACATCCATTTGGCTGATTCACCTTGCCCATATTGACAATACGCGGGTCGCCAGACATCTTCGGGAGGTCGGCTGTCCTGCATGCAGCTATCACGTTCTATTTATCATTTCTTTCCAAGCCACACCACTCTCCTGCAACTGAAACTTTTCAGATCGGCGGGATGCAAATTGGAGGTGAGCAGTTTCAGCAGCGCTAAGGCAGGAGAAAAAGCCTTTAGCATAACAGATACTACCCAGACAGGCGACTATGCCTGGGTCACTTCGCTGGCGCACGGAGATCAGGCCAGGAAAAATCTGCAACTTTTTCTCAACTACGGCTGGCGGGGGGCTGGCGCTCTCATCAGCCAGGCGCCTTGCCTCTATCTATATTTCTCCAGCTTCGAACCATACCTTTGGCCCAGGGACTGCGATCGTCTTGCTGGATTCGTTTGCGAATTCACCTGGCTGCAGCCCAGTATGGCGGGACCCTTGCGAGACGGAAGAGGCAACCTAGTTCCCTGACAGGACTCACAGGGGAGGCCAAGGCAGAGGATTGGTGCGAGAAGGGCCTGCTCAACTCCCGCTGGCTGCCTGGCCAGGAGCGCTGTCTCTTCACGCTGCCTTGGGGCTCAGAGGGGCCTGGCTACCCTCAATGGACCGATGCAGCCGACGACCTGTGCAATGTGCTCAAACTCAAAATGAGGTTCAGAAGAAGGAAGAGTGGTGGATATTGAAGGCCTTTGCTGGGCCCAAGTACCCAGGTCGACTGCTCAAGTTCAACGATGGACAGGTGGCAAGTCATGTCAAGCGGTTCGGCAGCCGGGACACTGAGACTGTCTTCATGGTTCCCACTTTGCATTGCCCTAAAATCACTTTTTTGACATCAGAAATGTGATATTATTAAAGTGAGAGTACTAAAAATTACACCTCGTCAGATATTGATAAAAAATTTTTCCTGGTTAGGGGACATCAAAGTAAGCTTGCGCGCTTAAGCCGTTTTTTCACTTTGGAAGAGAAATTTTCTGAAAAAAATTCTACATTTTCCTGTGCTGTAGCATAGGGAAAAATAGGAAAAAAATCGTTAAAAATCTAATTTTCATTCTCCTATTTACGCCGCTTAACAGTGCCTGAAAAATACCCGATTCAACATTTTTAGCCAAAAAACATGTGCCAAAATGATGCTGCATTTTGCAAGCAGCCCAAAAAATTTTAAAATTTTTTTGAAATTTTTGATTTTATTAATTTGGTCTACGTATTATGTTCAGGGGTCAATTTTGGGGCATACATTTCAAAATGTTTGGGTCCTAATTGCGTTAAAAAAATTTAAAATATAAAAATGTGGAAAAAACCTCTAAAATCGTCCAAAATAGTCATTTTGGTCAGTTGTTGGGCTGCTCGCAAAACGTCGTATCAATTTTGTCCAAGTTTTTTGGCTAAAAATGTTGAATCAGGTGTTTTTCAGGCACTGTTAAGCGGCGTAAATAGGAGAATGAAAATTAGATTTTTAACGATTTTTTTCCTACTTTTCCCTATGCTACAGCACAGGAAAATTTAGAATTTTTTTCAGAAAATGAAAATTCAGAAATACTTTGATGTCCCCTATCCAGGAAAAAAGTTATATAAATATCCGACGAGGTGTAATTTTTAATGCTCCCCCTTTTAGAAAATGAAAATTTTTTCATTCCAATCGACCCAAAGACGGGCAGAGACTGACAGAGTATTGAGTTGGGCGCCAAACGGGATCCGGATGCGGAAGGCACCGAATTGTTCAGCAACTACCGGTGGATGATTAACTCTACAACTGAGGACCCTGAAATGATGATCAAGGAAGGAGAGGCGTGGCCATACGAAGGAGGCAGTTATTACCTTTTTTCAAATCCGAGTAAACATGGTACTAACAATGGAAATGTTTTTTTGCAGCTGGAGAGAACCTGACGATGGTGATTGGAGGTGAAGGCAAGTTGGTGACTCTGGATGATACGAGCGGGAACTATTTCTGCGAGTTCACTGACAGAAGCAAGCCTTTTAATTATTTCGAAAATAGCTCTCTCACCAAGTGTTTGAAAGGGCGGCGCAAACGAGCAAGAGCTGTCGTCAAAGGCCTACTGTACAAGCACACAATGCCTATTATTCGTGAGCGCATCGTCCTAACAAGAGGTTTTATTTATTTTGCTGCATGCTGTCTCATGTTTGGAATTATGTTGAGACAATGTTTTCAAAAATTCAAAAATGTCAAGAAATGACTGCCATCGTGGAGAAAAAGCTGGACAAACGAATAGGGTTTGGAGGCGTGCCAAGCTTGGAACGGTGTCAGATGATTTGCGTTCGGCATGGCTGGTGCATGGCTGGACGCTGGAAGATTGGGGGAGCCTGCTACTTCTACGACTACAGCCCACCCGATATTTCTTTCCTCCGCCCGGCCAATGATTCTCATTACTTCGTTCTCCACTAGCCCACCCACCCAAGCTCTTAACAATTTCTACGTTTTAACACAGTTTTCATAGATATATTTGAAAGATTCATCGCAAGCTTGCAAATCGTCTTTACTAAACCATGCATTCTGCCCTTGCCTCTAGGTTTCACTTTCAAGGATTTTATTGCGCTCAGAAATGCCACTATCCTAATTTTGATCAACACAAGCAGCAGCAAGAAAAATACTCACACAATTGCTTTCCCTGCAAACGGTCATTTTTATCAAGCCCAAAGAATACCCGAGCGCAACCAATCACCAACACTCTTACAGCCCATGAAATGTAGTCAAAGACATGAAGACTGAAGCAGTTGATCTTGGCTGAAGCTGATGCTCAGCAGTTGCTCAGCCACTTTCTCCTATTCATCCAACCGAACCGCCGGGTAAGCTTCGAGTCTCTTGCATTTAACCTCCACTACTGCCTGCCCCATTTCTTTAGCTTTAGGACAGTCATCAACTTCAGCCTCCAGCTCCTGAAATTCACCCTCTCTCCCTTTCCTTTACATCTTTCTCTTGTAACTGCTCAGAACATTGCGACCTCACCCAACCCTTCGCCACTCCCCCGGCACAGCGTCAGCGCCCAGCTTCGCTCCCATCACAGCGCCAGCAATGGCTCCATTGGTGTCGGTGTCCGAGCCCAGCTCCATCACCGACAACAGGCCCTGCTCCAAATCATCCGTCTGCAACGCTCTCTTCCAGCCCTTGTCCCAGCCTCTTCCAACCCGGCAGACCTGGAGCAGGTGCTGGAATGCCAGACGCAGGGCGTTGCCCAGGAACCCGTCCGCAGGCTGTCGCTCTTCCAGCGGGGCCGCCGCGGAGGCCAGAATATCGCCCACCTGCTCCGTTTCCGCTCGCTGCTGGGTCAGCTGGTATACCTCCTGAAATTGGATGGTTTCATGAAAATGAAATGGGGAGGGGGTAGTTTTTTGGCTATTTTCTGGAGTGGGTGGTAGGATGTTTGTGATCTAGCCCCTCTGTGGGCGAATCGGTAAAAATTTTAAACTGAAAACTGGCTAAGGTTGGATGGACCTTCACAGATGAGTAAGAGGTGCGGAAAAGCTAATGATGACATATTAGGTAGACCTTAGGAGCGGTGCCACGAATGAGGTCCTGGAGAGCGAGGACGAAAACGCGAACAGCGTCCTGGGCCACCAAGTTGGAGTGGGTGAGGCTGGTATCTGCCACGGCCGCTCTCCCCAGCTCCTCTTCACTTCAGCCAGCACCTGGCTTAGATGGGAAACTCAAAAAATATTGCAAAATGTTGATAGAAGAAATATTTATTCAAATTGAAATATAGATAGTGCTAAAAACGACAAACAATCTATGACGTTGTTCGAGAAATATTTAGATATATTTGCCTGCTTTGACTTTTTTTGAATCAATAGACAAACGAGCAAAATTTACTAACTCAGAGCGAGGCTAAAAAGCACACCAATGAGGGACAACTGACATCCAGACATGTACCCTGTTGGAGCTCTGTGTCTGGGCTGCTGGTTGCCTCTCATTGGTGTGCTTTTTAGCCTGGCTCCGAGTTGGTAAGTTTTGCTGGTTTTTATATTTGGTCGGAAGAGGTCTCCTAGAATGGCAAAAGCTGAACCAGCAATGGCCAGCTGAACCAGCAATGGCATGAGACACCCGTTGCTGAAGCTGCCGGCATTGTACTTGGCAGCGTTGTCTTTCATCTGAGCACTCACTGGCTTGCTAATAACTAAGAGGTGCATAAAACGCATATTAAGGAGTCCATCTGGAATCGAAACGGTTGACCACAGATGTAAAAATATGCTAAATTGATTCAGCTTTCTCACAAAAGGCTTATTCGTCTGAAATTTTAATTCTGGGAAAGCATAATTTCATCTGTTATTTTGCTAAATTTTCTCATGTAACTCTCCTTTTAATTTAGCGTTTCTAGGCAAATTTACATCATGAGATATTATTAGCTAAAATGAGAGCAATGATTAAATGCGTAGCCATGACTGTGCTGCTTATGCAACTCACGGATGTCATAGGCAATTACCCAAAATGTAAGCATAAAATGGTTCATATGTTTTCATGCAACTGTTTTTTCATCTGTTCTCTTCTTTTGCGTGGCTGCAGGCTGCCTGCCACGAATGGCAAGGCAGTCAGACCTCTGGAGGCCGGAGGGCATGGCTTGCTAAGTGTAGTTTGATCAGGACTTTCATTTGAGGGCATTTGTTCCAATTTTCAAAAGCAAAATTTTTTTTGGCCATTTTTGCACCCGCACCCCCGCAAACCGCCACCCAGCCCCCCCCAGACATGCCACGCAGGAGGTGCCAAGGTGGGGCGCCCCCTCCCCCACGAATTGACATGCCTGGACCCCCCCCCCTCCCATCTGACCTCCATAAAAGCATGGCCCAAAGCATGGTGCGGTAAATAGGCAATGCCTATTTTGATACATGAAAAAAACAAAACAACATTTCTTTAAAAAAACAACTTTTCTGGATTCGATAGATAGGTATTGGAGTTTGAAAACTAATGAGGAAGAATTCAGGCAAGCTTGACGCATGGGTGAATATGTTCAGCGGCTATTCAATTGGTCTTTTCTATTTCCATGATAACGTTTGCCACTGGACCTATGATAATGTCGGTGGTTCATGGATAGAAAACATAGACGTGGACAAAGGAAACAACATTGTTGTCTACGTTAGCTCAACCATTACTTTTTCTACAAGTGAACCACATAGACTCTATATTGACCATAAACTCCTTGTGTTCAATGTGGCAGGCAAACATGCGTCAGCTTGATGGCAACTTCTCATACCATCAATTTAGGTCAGGGGGAGCCTGAACTACGAAAGAAAGATTTACAACATGACCTGCGATGGGGTGAAGAAGACCACCATTGAATGCTGGGGCACGGTTTTCTATCCATGGTTGCGTTACTTTTACGCCTGAATCCCAATAATGCTTTCGAATTGTTTGGAACAAGTGGCATTTCCTGCCCTGCTCAATGATGTTCGTTCAATACGGCATTCCATCCAATTCATATCATTTAATTACGCCTCACTCAATGACAACAATCAATAACGCTTTGCAGGTGTCTGTTCTCAACATCGGAAGGGGAAAAAGCCCTTCAACTAGTGCGAGGTGGTAAATACGGCAATAAGGATTGGATCTGGGGCTGGCTCAAAGAACAAGGCTGCAGCATGGGAGCAATTACCGATATTATTGGGTCATAGACTTTGTGTAATAATTTTGCTTGTGTATTATTTGAGATGAAAGGAAAACAGTGATTAAAAGCAAAATCTTAAATGAAATATTTGCCCGATGAAAATTGACGGTCAATAAACGCTAAATCTATCACAAAATATTCTCAATTGAGTGGCAATCCCATTTTGTTGAAAATATCTAAACCCAAAGCTATGTGTTTTGTGTTTTGATCTTAAAGTGTTGTCTACTAATTAAAATCAATTCTAGTGCCTGCTTTAAGTCCTAGAATGTTGAATGTAAAACGGGAATCCCCGATAATTTTTCTGAAAATTTCCAAAACCAAGGCTATGTCAATATGGACCCTCAAAATTCTGTCATGATTTTCAGCGCAATTGGGAAAGTGCTAAAGGAAATGCGGACGCAGCTAAAGCCAGGCTTTGAAGCGGGAGAGGTCGGGGCTGCCGATGCAGGAGCAGGCCTTGTCGTAGGGAGCGGAGCAGTGGCGGCATTCCAGCGCAAGCTTCGGAGGAGTGGAGCACACATCTGCAAACTGGACTGTGATTCACTCTTGCTTTGCAATTTATCCGCTACGTGTGCATGCGGTGCAAAAATATTGGCACACAGAGCACCAGTGCCCGGTCTTATCTGCCATGCCACGCCTGCATCCTTGACAGACTTGCTGGCCATCTAGGAAAAAACTATTGCCTTAATTAAGATGAATATGAATGATACTGTTTGGCTCCCATGTATGGGTTGAGGGCACTTTTCCATCCCAGTCAATCCACTTGTTCATGATGCCCTGAAAATCGGCGGTTAAAATCCTCTCAAGTCTCAATTTCATGATTCGCTTTGTGCAATGACTTAATCTGGAATTGGTAACCAATGAGAATCAAGACAGTTAACCTCATAAAGAAGAATTAGAACGCCACGATCCAGTCGATTTTTGACGGTGGAAATGTCGGCGGGTTTCAAATGGAAGCACTTGGGCAGCATCGCAGTAAGTAGAGCTCCCATGCGATACTTGCTAGCAAGCACCAACAACTCCATCAATTCTGTGTCTCCTTGCTTCAGGCCTGCAGCGAAATCTCATTGATATACATATACACCATGCTACCAAACATGCTCAATTCCAAAATCTTTTTCTAAAAGGTTTATACAATCCCTTTTTATTTTATTTTTTTCCTCCGATACTTGGTGTACCACAATTTTGTATGAACAGCTTTGAACTGCCTTACCTGCGAGCTGGGTGAGAAGAAATTCCTTGCAGAGCTTCACCACCGCCTTCATGTCCCACTCGTCCGCGAGGCTCAGAAGAATGTCCACATTCTCCTTCTTCACAGTCCCCAGCACAGGAGTCGGCACGATCAGGCGGAGCACCTCTACCACATCGCCCACCCTCCAATTCACGCCTCTCATCATTCTCACCCCTCTCTCTCTCGCTTGATAGGCCAACTTTTTGCCCGGGAGGTCGATGTTGGCTTCCTGAGACTCACGCCAGGTGGACTCCTCGTCCAGCATGCGTCGGAACACTTCACTGTGCAGTGCCAGGAGATCCTACACCGTTTTATGTCGACTGAGGAAGGTGAATGCTTCTGAAGGCTCGACAAACCTTGGGGGCCCAGAGCTTCTGACCTTCGACGCTGAGCGAAACGTTGAAGAACTGCGACTGCTCCAGGAATTCCGCTGGTATCTCCTCTGGACCAGCTTCCACTCCAACCACTGCCTGCTCCATGTTTTCCACCAGGCAGGCTAGGACGACTTTGTAGTGAAGCAATGCGGGTGTTGTTTTGTGGCTGCAGTCTAAATGCGCAAAGGACAAACGTGTGGAATGCAAACTGCGGTCAGCGCTGAGCTCAAAATGTACAACCCATTCTTCACTTATATCATTTGATAAACTGCTAGCAGAACACTTGTGACATACCTTTTGCACAACTTCAAGCGTAACTTATGTGGCTTTATTTTGGACAAAAGTATGATGCATCATAATAAAATTATGATGATTTGCTAATTGGCTTAGTTTTCGTGCTTTTCGGAATATTTTCTCCATGCGGCAAAAAACCAAAAAATGGAAGCGCACAGCATACTAGCGAAAATCACTGGAATTCGAGAAAACTAAATATTTCTAAACGCCTTTTTTAATTTAGCCTAGGTTTCATCGGTGCCCATCTCTTCTTCCTCCGTTTCGTCCCCCTCCAAGAACTCTTCGTCCGAGTCCTTGAGCTCGCCTAAAATAATCTCCCCTTAAAAGATCTAAATAAAAATGAGTTGTTCAATAATTATCCTCCAGTGTTTACGAAGCCATGTTTTCTGCTCAACGTTCACTTAAGGATGAAAGTTACGGAAATAGCTGTGGAGTGAAGACCGAAGGCTGTTTTCTGAAAAGCACATGCTTGAAATGGAGCAGATCAGAAGACATAATAGCCATTGAAGGAGTGTTTGGCGAAGAAGTAGTAGTCCTGGTCAGCTGGGAAAGGCCGCAACTTGAGTTCGGGGTTGTGCTTCTGCAGACCAGTTGCTTGTGCGTTTTTTAAAAGTTCCCACTAAGTGTGGTGTGCGGCTAGAGGAACAAAGGCTTGAAACTTTCAGCGAAGCTCCATTGAAGAAAAAATAAAGAAATAACAGTTGCTGAAATGTATAAAAAGAATAAGCAGTGCTGTTGCAATTAAAGCCCCGCCATGTTTTTGCCGCAAGTTTGCAAATTTAGCCATTTTGAAAATGTCTTAACGTCATTGTAATAACTCTATCCAAGGCCTACGCTAAGCCAAATAGAAGGTCCTTTGAAAGTTGCGGCAAAAACGCTGGCACCATTTTAACACTTTCCTGAGATTTTACCTGAATATGGTGAATAGCTTTGTCCCAAATGTAAATTAGCAAGTAGTGGTCTCCGCGTTCATCGTGGTCGATTGTTAGGAGGGCGTCCAAACGCTGCAGCACCGAAGCTGGCAACTCCACGACATCTAAAGGCATTTCATTTGCTCATTAATCCTCTCTTATAGAGAAAACCTTCCAAATCTGCAAGCACAAGGACACGAAGATTGCTCATCCCTTCCAGTGTCTTTATCTTCATCGGCATCGCCAGCTCCTCAAGTCCTCCAATCTTAGTCCTTGGTCATTTTTGGAACGACAAAACCTGGTATTCGTGTTTGTGCTCCATCAGGGACTTGAACAATCCCGTGAATCCGATGTAGGTGAGCTCTTTCTGCGCCTTCAAGCAGCAAAGCTGAAGGGGAAAGAAGAAAGGGGTTAAAAAGACCGCGATGAGGCTGTCGATTGCGTCTGGGACATTGCGCCGGAAGGCCCAGTTGGCGATGTGGATGCAGCTGAGGCGGATGTTGAGCTTCTCCAGCTCCTCTCCCAAAGCCGTCAGCGCAGGAACGGTCGCATGCGCCAACCTAAAAGCCCCTTGTTCACCTTTCACCCCACCTTAGGCCATATAGCTTCGGAGGTGCAAAGCCTGCCAAGTGACTGGATGAAAATTAGGTCCAACCTGGTGTCCTGGTCGATGAGCTCGAGAGACTGGATGGACGCGCCGCGAGCCGCCAGGAAACGGAGGCAAGCCAACAGGCGCTGCCAGTTCTCCGGAATCACCTCCTCCCACTGGCAGGACAGCGGCTCCTCCCTTTCATCCTTCCAAAGGCCTCATTTGGGGAAAGAAGACTGGCGCTACGGCCATAGCCAAACCGATCCATCCCAAAGCAGGCTCACATCCTTTCTCAGGCTGGTTTTTGCCAGGCTGCAGTTGATGCTGTTCTCAGCCAGGGTCACCCTGCACCAGATAGATGAACGGCCATGCAAGCTCGAAGAAGAAGGCAAACCGGGCAATCTTAGTCCAAAGAAGCATGGCGTCGATGTGAGGCTGGAAAGGCTTGATGAGGCGCGCTGCGATGAGCTCCTTCAGGCTCAGGAAGCTCAGCACCTTCTCCATCAGCTCGTTCGGGAAATCCTCCAGCCCTTTGGGAGCTTTCATTTCCGTCTCCATCGCTTTTCCCAGTCCTCCTTTTGCTCAATTTGCAGAAGCTGTTTTCGTTACTGCCTGCTGCCCCAATGTTTTGCGGGACAGTGCAGGCTCAGGAACGCAAACATTTGTAGGGTTGCGATGGCCTCTGAAAAACAGTGCTTGCAGATATCTTCGCTGCAATTTCTGCACATGCATTTTGGCAATTCGTTTGTCTCAAATAAAATTTATTGAGCTCTATTATTTTAACTTCCCATATAAACGACATTGCCCTCTGGCCTACGGATTGCTTGCCTCCCGTCCTAAAGGGTGAGGCGGCTTTTGGCTGGGAAAATGTTGTGAACTTCGCACCAAACCATGAAACTTTTCAAATTGAACTTTTTTATGCCATTTAGCAAATCAGCAGATTATTCTTTTCTTTTGCATCACAGACAGGACAAAAGAAATAACGGGAATACAAAGACAGAGTTTTAAGAACAACAAATTTGGAATTCGTGTACCGGTGTATTTGTTTAGCATCTTTAGTAGAAGTTTTTTAAGCAGCTTTTAAAAATTGAAGCCATCTTGTCTTTGACAACTTTATAAATGCTATCACGTTTCTTCGATTATAAATCACAAAAATTTCAAAACATAGTTCTGTCAAACTTGTGTCAAAAAACGTAATTAAAAAGGAACGTTTTGGCAATTCTGGTGCAACAAAAAATTTTTCGACATTGTCAGACAACTTTGCCAAACATCAAACCTTTTTTTTAAATTGATGTCCTAAAAGGCGTTTTGCAATGTGTACGTGAGCTTTATTTTATCTTGTAAAAATTTCTTTTAAAATTGACTGGGAGCGGTTCTTATTTTACGGTTATCAAATGAGTTGTCGTATAATGCTGCGTATTTTGCACCGCTGGCAGCTACGGGCAGCCGCACCGCTTGGCTGCAAATCACCGGTCTTTTACTTCCTATAGCCAGAACCAAATCCAGCAAAAAGCAACGCGTGCAAGCGTAGTAGCTCTGCTGGTAGCCCTGCTCGGTGAGGCGGAAGAACTTCTTCCTGTAACTGTCCTTCGGGCAGACACAGCGACCCTCCATCCGCTCCGTCACAAAGCACTCCTCCCCCGCCTCACACTCCGGGCAGTCTGCAAATCCTCCTCCCTCTCCCATCCTCTCTCAGCCCTGTCCCCTTCCAACTAGGCAGCGGACATCTCTCGTCCACCTCGCAGTATCTGCCGCTGAAGCCATCTGGACAGGCGCAGTGGAAGTCCCCGGAGGCCGGTGAGTACAGGCACTGAGCCCCTCGTTGGCAAAGCTGACGATACTGGCCCGGACAGCTCTGCTGGTTCTCCGACAGACACCAGGAGTCGCTGCTCCCGGGCGGGCACTCGCAATGCTCCCCGGAGTAGCCGGTTGGGCAGATGCAGCGCGGGCTGTTGGTGGCCAGCTCTATAACGCAAGAGGCGCCATTTAGACAGCTATCCTGGTCTGAAGCAGAGCAAGGGGCGAAGGGTGAGGGAGGCTGCTGGCAGTAGGTGTGATTTTCATTGAAATTTCCATCTCCGCAAAAGCAGTGCTGGCCGTAGTAGGGCGGGGGGCAGGCGCATTGGAAGGCCTCTCTGTAGCTGGCCTTGCTCGCATCGTAGACACAGACGCCGTCATTCTGACAGAAGTCGAAGAAGCAGGGTCCAAGGGGGTCGGGTGGTGGTCCTGTTGCTGTTTCACAGAGCAGCCCTGTGAAGCCTTCTGGGCAGAGACAGGCTGTCTGGTTGTTGTCGCGACGACGGACGCAGGTGGCGCCGTTTTGGCAAAGATTGTCCGCATCACCATCCTGGCAGAGGTCGGAGGTGCGATACTGCTCCAGCGTGGGGCACTCCGGTTCCCCGGGGGCGCAGACACAGGCAGTGCTCTGGGTGGTCAGGTCGGTGACGCAGACGCCGTTGGGGGCGCAGTCGCGGCTGCAGGCGGTGACCTGGAGCATTATTGTGAGGTGAAATAAATCGAAATTGCAATTTACTTTTGTTCCTTTGTTATAATCCAATGACTGCATTTTTCACCGGTTTTCCACCTTTGTTTACTTTTTTCTTGTTTTTCATTTCATTTACTATTCACCCATTTCCCATCATTTTTAATAATACTATTTAATTTTATTAATTTTTTTATTAATTTCATTCTACGAATTTTTATTAATACTTAGTTTTTGACCTAAAATTCCACTGTTTAGCTCACAGCACTGACCTGGAGCTGGGAGCAGGGCGGGTGGAGGGGGACCTCGCAGTACTTGCCGGTGAAGGCGGGCGGGCAGATGCAATAGGTGTGGTATCCCCATGCTTCGCGACAGAAGCCGCCGTTGCGGCAATTGAGGCCGCCGCAGGGGTAGAAGGCCTCAGTTAGACCTGCCTGCAAACAGATGGGGACACGGCTTAGTTCATACATGTCTCCACCCCACTCCATGCCCTCACCGCCGAACCACGATTTTCACAGAGCAACTCAATTTTGGCCAATTTTTAAGATTTGTCTGTCAAAAATGCAATAATATCCACCAACAAACCCAACTTGGGTCACAACTAAGTGACTGGTGGGTGGGGGCATACCAAGAGCAGGAGGCTTGCAAAGCGAAGCATGGAAGGAGAAAGAGCTTGGTTGGAGGCAGGTTTTCGTTTGAACCTGAATGAATGAGAGGAGGAAGGAGAAGGTGGGGAGATCGGAGGAGGACGTGGCAAACAGTAACAGGCGGCAGTCGGCTAAAACACAGCTTCGTGAGCCGCATCGAGTGAACGGGAGACAACACTAATCCAGAGCCCTTCTGTTTCATAACACTTTCCAGCTCCAGAGCACGAGCGATGGCATGACCAAGCAGGGTCAATGATAGCCCAGTTTTATAGCCCCAATCGATCCGAAATTGCAACCAAAATGATTTCCCAATGACATACTGATATTGATCAAAAAATAATGATCGATGGGAGACAAAGCAGCTGCGGGGGTGTTTTACATAGATTATGCCAGAACGAAGACACTTTAGATTGGATAAACAGCTGAGAAGAAAGTCACCGGAACTAAGGTAGGAGACTAGAAGCATTTATAGCATGATTATTTCTGATTTTTTCTTTGCTTTCAAGGTATGGCTGGGCCAACGAGGGCCGGCAATTGTATGGGGGGCTTTACGAATTGCATATTAGCGTCATCGCTAATTATGCGTGAACCTTGAACCTTTTTGTCGAGGCAAAATGCCCATGAAATCAAACATCAAGCAAAAAGGAATATTTAAAGAAGGACATAGAATACTGCTTCTCCGATGACTTCATTTATATTCTAGGCTAGGCAGGCCTTAGGTCCGTTTTTCGCCCCTTCAGATGCTGCATTAAGAAGCAGAATTTGATAGACTCAAAAAGGCAATGGTCAGTTCCAAAAATCGAAGTTGTCCCGATTCTAATGAGTTTGTGCCAGTTTTTAAGGCAATTTAGTTGCCATCTCTGTGCAACCAACCGTTTCCCAATATATGGCTTCGTTGGAGAGAAATGGCCCATTTTGTAACATGCACTTTTTTGAGGTCTGCAAACCTGGAATTTCAGTTTTTTGAAAATTTTGTTTAAGAATTTCTTCATTAGTATGGACATTTATATATCAATCGAATGGTAATTTTATGACAAAAAAGATGGTGCATCCAAATTTATGTTATTACCTTTTCAAAAAAGCGTAATTTTGAAAAAACGATAATTTTGAATTTTCAAATTTTGCACAAAAAAACTGATTTCTCTAACCAGTCAAAAAATTCAAGGACGGCAATATAACCACGTTAAAATTGAGGTTTTTGCGGTCATTTTGATATATAATACGTGTGGTTTGGCTCTGTTACACACGTTATTTTTTTCACTTGAAAATTTGTACTCTCTGATTGGCCCCATGTTAAAGCATAGGCAAAATTTTCGGAAAAAAATTGTTGTCTCAGATTTCCAATTTTACGGTCTAAATATCTTTTTTAGGGTCCATTACACCCTACTGCCACATTGGTTTCCTTTTTTCTAGTTCAAAATGTGTCAAAACGCAATTGACTATTTCCTATGCTTAAGCATAGGCTTTCTCATGATATTCTTCCATTTCAGCAAGTTTGGGCCATAACCTGGCTAAAACTCAATCAAATTCAACAAATTTTTTTTTCACTGAAAGCCTAGAACCTTTCTGTTTGATTCTTTGTCAAAAATAGCTTTGTGAAAAGTACACATTGTGCATGGCATTCATTTATGTTCCGAGCTGCTGTCAGAGCTGCTCAAAGGCTAATATGGGCTTGGTAACAAACTTGAATGTCATGCACCCTGTGTACTTTTCACAAAGCTATTTTTGACATAGAATCAAACAGAAAGGTTCTAGGCTTTCAGTGAAAAAAAAATTGTTGAATTTGATTGAGTTTTAGCCAGGTTATGGCCCAAACTTGCTGAAATGGAAGAATATCATGAGAAAGCCTATGCTTAAGCATAGGAAATAGTCAATTGCGTTTTGACACATTTTGAACTAGAACAAAGGAAACCAATGTGGCAGTAGGGTGTAATGGACCCTAAAGAAGATATTTAGACCGTAAAATTGGAAATCTGAGACAACAATTTTTTTCCGAAAATTTTGCCTATGCTTTAACATGGAGCCAATCAGAGAGTACAAATTTTCAAGTGAAAAAAATAACATGTGTAACAGAGCCAAACCACACGTATTATATATCAAAATGACCGCAAAAACCTCAATTTTAACGTGGTTATATTGCCGTCCTTGAATTTTTTGACTGGTTAGAGAAATCAGTTTTTTTGTGCAAAATTTGAAAATTCAAAATTATCGTTTTTTCAAAATTACGCTTTTTTGAAAAGGTAATGACATAAATTTGAATGCACCATCTTTTTTGTCATAAAATTACCTTTCGATTGATATATAAATGTCCATACTAATGAAAAAATTCTTAAACAAAATTTTCAAAAAACTGAAATTCCAGGTTTGCAGACCTTAAAAAAGTGCATGTTACAAAATGGGCCATTTCTCTCCAACGAAGCCATATATTGGGAAACGGTTGGTTGCACAGAGATGGCAACTAAATTGCCTTAAAAACTGGCACAAACTCATTTGAATCGGGACAACTTCGATTTTTGGAACTGACCATCACCCTTTGCAGTCGAGTCGAGTCTATCAGATTCTGCTTCTTAAGTTCTTTCGGGCATTTTCGGGAAGGGCATTCTCTGCCAACAGCGAGATTGTGCGTCTGCTTCCTATCGTTTGCAAAATGCAAAGTATAGTTTGTCCAGTTATTCATCCTGACGATTTATTCGTCAGACAGGAACAGGTACGAGAAAGGGTTAGGGTTTTGCCTTTTTTATGCGCCTGGGAAGGTTATATATGCGAGCCTTGATTCTAAAAACGAAGGCATTTAATCTGTAGAAATTTTAGCTCTCATGGATTCTCTAATGAAAGTTATTGTGCCAGTGTTCATGTGCCTTGTCATGGGAATGATTCTGCTCGTATTTATTGCTTGTGTCGTCAGCACTTGCTATGTTAGTAGTTCTTTGGAATCTCGCTTAGGATGGGTTGAAAAAATTATATTCCATAGAAAATATTCACGGGTAACAATCTAGACGGAAGTCAATCCATCCAACGAATCCGACGAGTCCGACGTTCACCCAATGCCTATACCTTCACCGAGTATCCGGGACCAGGCAAGTAAAACATTCAACTACTTTGGGTATGTTTTGTGCAAGCAACCAACCATACTTCCGGATCAGCGAAATTTTTTCGAATGAACATTTATTGGCACTTGAATTTAATATTTGACTTCCGAGGGATGAATTTTTATTTCAAGCGCATTTCAAGCTCATTTGGCACAATATCTTGTAGGCTGTAACGACAGTTACATTTTAGGAGGAACGATTTGGTCAACAGAATCGCGATCCAATAAATGGGATAGAAACTACGACAGTGGATTCGACACCGGCGGTAGCAATGATAGTGGAGGAGGCTGCGATTCTGGCGGAGGCGGTGATAGCGGAGGTAGTGGCGGTGGTTGTGATTGATTGCAACAGGATTTCATTATTATTCTCCTCCAGCGTCAAGCTATGATTCAACCCCGACGCCCATGCTAATTTCCCCTGTTCTGTTCCAATGTTTCGAAGTATAGCCTAACGACTGCGTAAACTTGAATAAGCTTAAACTTTGCCAAATTATTTGACAGCAGCAGAGTTGGCCATTCAATTCTATATGCTATGTATTTTTGCCCCCACTGCACAGATTTAAAGCAGCAAGATTAGCCCGGCTAGCAAGCATCCCAAAAAGAAAGCCCAATCGTAAGTCATGTAAAAAGTAGTGGGGCCATGTGAGCGAAGCGGAAGCACGGTCCCCTCTTAGCGACCAATAAAATCTGTGGAATTGAAAAAATCACAATTTCTGTATTTCACTTAATGGCGTGTCGTGTAAAGGTGAGTTGATCGGTGGTTTGAGGGACAAACCAGTTTCCTTAAATTTTTAAAAATTTAGAGGCAATAATCATTTTGCGTTTCGCTTCACTGCTTTAGATTAGAGTAACCAAGTACAATGCAAATTGCTCAGTGCAAATAATCGCAATAAATATCAAACTGTCGACCCTGATATAATGCTGAGAGAGAAAAGCGCTAATTTTCTCCAAGAACCAGATGGAATTAGTTTACACCATTACCTCTTCGCTGAGCTACCTTGGTTCTCTCTGCTGCGAGAGTGGTTGAGGAATAAAATAGTTGAGAAAGCAGCTGTCTAAAAGATATTTTATCTCAAATTTATGAATTTAGGGAATGAGATTGGATGGAGGAGATCAGATACTATGGTTTCCGATTTTGGCTGATAAAGTAATAAATAAAGCTTTTCATTTTGTGTCTGCTGTTAAAAGCGGTTTTAACAGCAATAAAATTAAATTACGTTATCAATGTCTCAACGTTATTTAGGAACCATACATTTGACCTTTGCCCTATTTTCGAATAACATTATTGAATCCAAAAAGTCGAAATTCAATTCAAAATTTGAAAAAATGACATGTGGCTGATTCCATTTCGGAATACACGTTTTTTGCAGATCCAGTAAAAGTGTTTTTTCGTCAATTTCAGCTAAAGATGCGCATACTATTCACCACGACAACTCTTCTGCTAACAACGAATCTGGCGTCCGCGGCGGCCAAAACGAGCACCACACCCGCACCTGACTGTGAAGATTTCGACCCCTCCGATGGCTACACAGCTTGCACCACGACCTGCACGAAAGAGACGGAAGCCTGGGCAAAGGCGCCGCCAAATGAGCTGGTGAACGAGGAGGCGACAGCGGAGGCCATCCAGGAGCTCCTCTACTGGGTCCAGGACGCCTATCGTCGCCGCGAAGCCCAGACCTTCCTAAACACACTCGACCTGAGCCTCAATTTCTCCGCCAACTGCCCAGCCAGCCAGGTTTCGCCCAACAAATCAGTCAACGGCAGCTTCTGGCGCTACGACCTTCAAGACTTCTTCCTCGACTGCCCCTGCCAGCAGGACTGCGGCAAGTGCACTTGTACGATCGGTGGCCGTGGCTCCTCCTGCACCCTGGCTATCTTCAAGCAAGACCTCAACGATGCAACAAAGGGCGACCCCAAGGCCATCGAAAATAACCTGGCGAAGCTGCACAAGCCGATGACTGATCTTTTCAACGCTCTAACTGAACTCAAAGCACTAACTGGCTACTGCAAAGAGCGGGCACGTTCGACGCCCAACAAGACGGCAATTCAAACCTACCGCGAGAGTATTCAGAACAAGATTTTGAAAGAAGGACTCCGCAGCCTGAATGAAGTGAAGAAGAGAGCGGAAACAATTGAGAAGGACGTGAACGAAGACCTTGAGCGGATGAAGAAGTACCAAGACCAGTACAAGCTGAAGGAGGCCCTGCAGTCGCTGCACAAAGACCTTCCCGAACTGCTGCTGCCGCGAGAGATGGAAATCGATGTGCAGGGCGAGTTCATCGATAGGCTGGACCTAATCCAAACACTCCTCTTAGCGATGAAGTTCCGGCTGAAGGAGCTGGAGGAGGACCCAAAGAAAAGGTGCACGGGAGAATACACAGATGAAGAAGAGTTGGTGTGCCGGCTGCGGATTGCGTCTTCGTTGTTTTGGAGTACACAAGGCCTGCATACCTACTTGGTAGACTGGGGGACGAGTCCGATGACCGCCGCCGATCTGACAAAGAGCCTGGAGGAGAAAGCTCGAGAGTTGGACTGCGCTAGAGCCCAGATGCAATACAAAGACCTCGGTCAAATGACTGGCATTCCCAAATCCTGTGATCCTTTTCGTTATGCCATCATTTTTTCCTCTGAGGGGAAAATGATATCAGTTAAACTTTAAAGTTATTTTTTATAGAAATCAGTGACAAACAGGACAGTGACAAACAGGAAAGCGAGGAAAGCTTGGGACATGTTTTTTGAAAACTGATGATAACTGCATCTGAAAACTAATGATAGTTAATGGTCAAGTGCCTTGGTTGAGATTGGGTAACGAAAAACTGCTAGTAGACTGTATAGGATGAGCATAATTTTCTCTGCATCAACTTAATTATTTATCGACGGGATATAAATTTTTATCCCCTTTTTAATTGCAGAATAATTTTCATTTATATGTTTTTTCTTAATCATTTGAATAAATAAAAAATACTTTGTTGCATACCTTATCTTGGTCATTGACTCTTCTTTCAGTCAGGCTAAATTTGTAAAAAAAATGAAGCAGTATTGCTTGAAATACGCTGTCTTTTTGCATTGACTACTTTGTGACTGATTTTCTTCAAACTCTCTTCCAACTGGCTTTCAGGCATCTGATCACAGCCTCATCGACTAGGAAAGTAAGAAGGCAGCAAAAAGTAAGAGCACATAGAACTCAGCAAAAAGGCTCCCATCCCACATAGGTTCGGCCCAGAATGAGCGGTTCTCTGGCCAGCTCTGCAACAACAGCTTTGTGCTCAAAAAATTCATAAACTTTGGCGAAGAGTGGCAACTGAAATAATAGCTAATTTTGTAAATTAGTTTTTTATTGAACTTCGATCTCATTCAGCTATGATATTTTTGGTTCTGATCAAATGGTACTCTTGAACCAAAGTGGATTTAAAAAACTCTGTAATACTGCAACATTTCGCAACCTTTTCGTAATAACTGAAAGAAGTAACCAATAAGCAGGGTAGCCTGTTGACTAGGCGTCAACTGGGAGGCAGGCAGTCCCCTTGGCCGGCTCAGAAGAGTCTCACGATTGGCCTCCTGCATGCTGAACGGCTCCAGTCCCAGCAAAGCTTCGCTGAATCTGTCCAGCAGCTTGGCATGCCGAGACTCTGCCAACTCTTGCCTGACAAATGTCTCCCATCCCTTCTGTCTTCCGGTTAGAGTTTTTTAGCAGTCTATGTTCGTGAGGATAATCGTCGAATACTACTGTTGGTTAATTTTTCAAACACTGGCGTAAGATAAGGAGCACATACATAAATTATCGTTCTGCAGAGGAAATGTTTTCATCTAATGGTTTTTTTTATTTTCTCAAACTATTCAAATACAAACCTGAGCAGTAGGACTGGATTGCTGCCGGCAAGTTTGGCCTCCACCACTGCCACCTTGGCCTTTGGGAACCAGTCCGCTGTCTCCTTGGCCAACGATTGCTGTCGTTTGGCATTTTGCTGCAACAATCACGTCCCTGTCCAGCTAGAGCTAGCAACTGGGGATGGAACCAGCCAGTCCAGAGATGGCTCCCGAACGAAGACCTCCAGAGTGGCCAACAGAAGCTGCTGGGACTGACGAAGGGCGGAAAGGGTGGCGGTCAGCCCTGCCTCGAAGGCCCCTCCGGGACCCTCCGGCTCCATCACCTGTGAAATCATCTAGTCCCTTTCCTGTCTAGGCTTTTCTAAGCCCTGGGCTTAGTTCTGTATCTGATCTGACTAAGTTTCAGCTCAGGTGATCCAGACGGAATAAAGTAATAGACAGCATAAAAATATGCAACATTCCGGGTCACATTCCCGCAACTTTTAGCTTATTTTCGATTTGCTCCTATTTTCGAGTTGCTTCCTTTCCTTTTTGCTCTTGTATTTATTAGCAGCCCGATGGAGCTGAAAAGAATAGAAGCGGGGCGAAAACCGATAGCAACTGTCGTGTCAGACGGAAGGGCATCAGCTCCGGTATGGGCAGGAACTGAGTGGCGGAGCCAAAGGCGTGGCCAAAGTCGATGCCCACAAGGCCCCCGCTCCGGGTGTCCAGCATGAAGTTGCTCTGATGCCGATCGCCGATCCCTAAAGGCTCAAAAGTCTTGATTTGAAGACTTAAGAGGCGGTTTTTGAGAGGAGCACGAATGGGAGACCCATGGTTTTTTGACCCCCCTTTTTTATGATGGGAATCAAAAGTACAATATATGGGAAGTAAAATTCATAAATACACTTGGGGTCGAAACTCAATATCCAGGTCAGGACAGCTCTGCCAAGTTAGAGGTCTCAAAATTGGAGTTTTTGGCGATTTTTCTCATATAACTGAAATTTAAGACTCATTTATTTCCCAAAAGTTCTCAAGTTGGGTATGGATCGATTTGTCTACATTAGCTGCACACACCTGTGCCAATAGTTTTTAGATTTTTTACCTAAAATTATCATATTTCATCTAAAAACCTAATCAATGCCATAAAATGAAATTTTGACGATTCACGGAAAAGTGAATTTTTCTCAAAATTTTTGGTTTAAAATCTGGTTTTTGACTTCGCCATCGTATTTTTTGCGAAATTTTGGTCCAGAAAATGTGTTCAAACTAGCCATTTAGGGGTGAGCCAAAAGAGATATAGAGCCAAACATAACGAGAACCAGAAATATGCCCTATGTTATAGCATAGGGCAATTTAGCTGATGTAAAATTTTGATGCTAAAAAACTTCCTACTCTTCAGGAAGACAATACTGCTCCATTTCCTTTTGTAAGCTTTTCACCGTAAGCCTTAGGCAGGTATTTAGCAAAAAAAATTTCTGGGTTTAAGTTTATATACATGAAAAATCATTCATAGTATGCGGACAGGTCAAGAATTCGCCCTATGTTATAACATGGGACAAAATTGACTAAAAAATTTTTGGTCCCGAATTTTGATTTCAATGGCCTAAATCGATGCTCTGGCCTCAAATACACCCAATTGTATCATTGTAATGCCCAATTTGAATGTTGGGTGAAATTTATGCCTTTCAACTTTTTCGTTCAAATTGGGCTCAAATGACAAAAATCTCGAAGTAATCAGATTTAAAAATATTTCGAAATTGGGCATAAAATAGATATATTTGGGTGTATTTGTGGCCAGAGCATCGATTTAGGCCATTGAAATCAAAATTCGGGACCAAAAATTTTTTAGTCAATTTTGTCCCATGTTATAACATAGGGCGAATTCTTGACCTGTCCGCATACTATGAATGATTTTTCATGTATATAAACTTAAACCCAGAAATTTTTTTTGCTAAATACCTGCCTAAGGCTTACGGTGAAAAGCTTACAAAAGGAAATGGAGCAGTATTGTCTTCCTGAAGAGTAGGAAGTTTTTTAGCATCAAAATTTTACATCAGCTAAATTGCCCTATGCTATAACATAGGGCATATTTCTGGTTCTCGTTATGTTTGGCTCTATATCTCTTTTGGCTCACCCCTAAATGGCTAGTTTGAACACATTTTCTGGACCAAAATTTCGCAAAAAATACAATGGCGAAGTCAAAAACCAGATTTTAAACCAAAAATTTTGAGAAAAATTCACTTTTCCGTGAATCGTCAAAATTTCATTTTATGGCATTGATTAGGTTTTTAGATGAAATATGATAATTTTAGGTAAAAAATCTAAAAACTATTGGCACAGGTGTGTGCAGCTAATGTAGACAAATCGATCCATACCCAACTTGAGAACTTTTGGGAAATAAATGAGTCTGAAATTTCAGTTATATGAGAAAAATCACCAAAAACTCCAATTTTGAGACCTCTAACTTGGCAGAGCTGTCCTGACCTGGATATTGAGTTTCGACCCCAAGTATATTTATGAATTTTACTTCCCATATATTTGACTTTTGATTCCCATCATAAAAAAGGGGGGTCAAAAAACCATGGGTCTCGGCCCTTGGGCCATTCGTGCTCTTCTCACAAAACGCCTCTTAGTTTCGAACAAGACACCGAGTAGGTAGTGCGCAGCGCAGAGGGCAGAGTGGCTGGCCAGGAAATGCTCTCGCACCAGCGCAAAGTCGCGCAGAGAACGGCACAGACCTGCAGCATTTGTCGCTGTAAGGCACAGGAGGCAAGAGCTGGATTTGCTGGCTGCACTTCCAACTGTCATCCTGATGTTTCAGACAAAAATAAATGACGCAAGACATCGCTTATCGATTAATTGTAGTGTTTCTGGCTACTCAGTCTGACAAGTCTCATCAAGCAAAGCTTGGCTTTCAATCAGCTGTGGTAATCAACTGAAATTGACCCTGCAGTGCGAGCTTGAGTAGGTTTGGACGGAGACAGGCTTCTGCCTCGCGAAAACTGGCCGTTATAGCATCAGAGGATTTGCCGAAGGCCTCCAGATAAGCTGTCGGCTCCGAAATCCGTCCTCCGAGAGCTTTCAGCTTCTTGGCCCTTCAAATTCCAACTTCTTATCATCTTCTGTTGAGTGTTTTTGAGGATTACGGATTGGCCTTGGTCTCGGCCACGGTTTTCTGGCGCCCTATGAAGCCCTTCAGGTCCACAACGCCGGGCAGGAACTCGATCAGACCGATCCTGAAATTGGTGCCTTGTCAGTGGGTGGCAAAGCGTAGGGCTTTGGAGATAAGAAGTGGTGTGTAAAAGGAAAATGTCAGAAAGCTATGATTCAGAAAGGAACTCGAAAAATTAGCGCTGATGTCTAGCGCCCTGAGTCTAGGCCTAATGTTTCACTTAGTTTAGGCCTTCGCACTGGACTGGAGTTTCTCCGATGATCGCTGAGTTGACACCGATTACTAGAATACCTAGAGGTGATGGGAAGGACGGAGTAGGTTTTGATGGCCAGCTGACGTCTTCGGCACTCCTCATCAGCAGACAACACTGCGTTCATTTGCACAAACAGCTCCTCGATTCGGGCATCCTCAAGCCAGCAAACACTTCTGTCTTCGTTTAACGCATTTTCTTAACTCGATCTAATGTTCAATCGCCATTAAGGGTCTAGTATTTACTGTCTTTCGCTGAGGATCTTAGAAACCTTCCGAATCATAGCCGAACCATGTGGGTATACAGGGGTTCATTATAAAGTATGGATATTCAAACCTGCCGCAGATCTTCTCCAGCCTTGGCAAGAAAGCGATAGCTACGTCCGTCGTTGGCCCGGATAGAGATGGCCTTGGGCTTTCGTAAAGAGGCCATCACTCGCAGCTCTTCCGAGAAGCCGGCTATCAGCAGACGATCCTCGCTCCGATCTCCACCGGCACATTGGCCTGTCATGCATAGGGTTTCTTGGTTAGTGTCAATCATGGGCTGAAGCTGAGTGTCAATTGAGATCTCATTCGCGGCGTTTATTTGGAAAGAAATTGTTGCCAGTCTAGCAAAAATGGTTGGTTAAATTAGAACAATATTTTTGCGGTCTTAGTTGTAAAAAGGCTACTGCTAACACTATCCTGACATCTTAGTTCAATGGAAAAGCTGTTAGCAGTCCTCAGTTTTGCCCCCAGTCTAGGTAAAAGTTTGGCACTATCTGGCAGAAGAGAAGCAAAACCGGGTATCTCTAGACGTAGCGGGGCAAAGTTGGTGTTAATGAGCCAGGGCGAGAAATGTGATAGGCGGAAGCGCCCCTCCGTCCTCTCCTCCTCCCGCAATCGCTTCAACAGCTCCGCCAGACTTCGCTGCGCTTCAGAGCTGTCTGCATGATCATTTGTACTTTTGTTGGCTTTTTTGATCATTGTTTCTATTAAGTATGTTTCAGCTTTCTATGGGTTCGTTTCATAAAAGCCATCTATTTGATAATTGTGTTCCCCCACCAATATTTATTCCTAGAGTTGCCAAAGCAAGTTGTTTTGGCCAAATTTGCATGAGAAACGGAGAAGCGCAAACTGTTCGCTTTAGAGAGGAGAGCGCGAAAGTCTTTGGCGTGCTTGGAGGCGAAGGTTTTCCAATAGAAACCCAAAGGGACGGGATAAGCCTGCTCCTCAGTCTTGCTCTCTTAAAAACTCCTCCGATGTCCGATAAAATGAAAGAAGGATGGTCCCAACGGCTTTGAAAGAAGACATCGCTGAGAGCACTGCTCAGCTTGGCCTTGTATCTGGTGAAGTCCGCTCGCTCTAGGCTTGCATCATCTACCACGTCCTAGCAAATTTATTCGATTTTTTTTGTTGTATTTCGAGCTCACAATTAATTTATTTGCTCTAATTTCCTGGTTTCTTTTTTTAGACTGCTGGGTTTCCGTTAAATTGTATCAGACTATGCATTTAATTATGACATTCCTGTATTAAGATATCTGCGTCAGTTTCAATCCAAAAATGGGCCAGAAAGGCCTTAATTCTAAAAATTTAAATTCCTTGATTGACGTGAATAATTCAAGACGTGAATAATTCGAGCCCAAAAGAGCCGCTTACTTTCAAAGCGGCATGTCCATGGTGTAGGAGTCCCAAGGCGGCCACAAACTTGTCCACCACCGGCAGAATCTCCGCCACCGATGGCGTTTCCAGAATCCTTCAAACTTTTCACTCGTTTGCACCCTCCGACTCCCTTACTGATGCAACTTTGCAAGCGCAGCTTTCCTCCGCGCGCCCTCCTTGCCCTCGAAACGAAAGCCTTCCATGCTCAGCTTCAGCGGGTAGATCACAGCCTTCAAATAATTCGACCATTTTGACAACTTTGACAATTATCAAAATCAGGATTTTGTGATTGATTGGCGAACCGTGGATTACAAAGGGGATGGAAAACTGAGTGTCGCTTGCCTGAGGAAATTGGACGGCAACGGATTGGACGATGGGTGCAAAGAGAGCGGCCAGATTCGGCGTATCGAGCAGGGAGACCAGTTGACCCAGCCAAGAGAGCCACACTCTTGCGTCCACTTTCTGCAGTTTTTGCTAGTTAGAGGGCTAAAGTTTCTTTTAAATACCATTTCTTTTGCCTGGTGTTATGCTCTGCTTTCCGTCTAATGGAAATTTCCACATAAATTGATGAAATAAATGTCTGGTATTTTTCAGACTTCATAAATTGATGCTCAAAAATTGCTCAACTTTTATAGACTCCATAAATTTATAAATTTGACACATTGATTAGCTCGGCAGGATACTTTGAGCAGAGAAATTCGATGCCCCCATTATGCACGAGAGCATTTTGGGCTGTCAAAATGCCCCCGTCAATCGGCCAAGCCCCATTTAGCAATGCATCTTTTTGGCAGCCACTAATTCCCCCTGCTCCGCTAATTCCCCTGCTTGCTCGGGCGTTGTCATCCGTCTCTGTCTTCCTTCCTTCTTTTTCTCCAATTGCACAAACCTGTAGCGTAGGCGAGAGCTGTTCGCCCAGCTCCGGCCACTCCTCCAACAGGGCCAGGAGTCTGGGAATCCAGGCTCTCAGCTCCTTCCTCCCCTCCCCCACCAGAGCCCCCGCGATGTGCCCCGCTAGAAGTTGGCCGTAGTTCCGTCCTGTCAAAGAGCCTGCAAAAAGGCCTCTATAGGTTCGCAGTGTAGGAAATCATACACGCCTATTCATCTTCCGACAGGGACAGTGTCGAGGGGGCGTAGAAAAAAGATGGGTATGTGCAGCGCGGCAGGAGAATAGGGCCGCAGTGCGGCAAAAGGCCTGCGCTGACAATGGCCTGTGACCTAATTGACTTCCGGCCTCCGAACACTGTCTGCCCCACCTGCCCCCATCCCTCGCCCCCTTAGAATGGGGTCAGTGTCGCTGTATCGCCGAACTGCTCTCTGCGCTCATGCTCCTGCTCCTGCTGCTCACGGCGCTCTGGGGTTAGACGCCTGTCCCTTTTGCATGAGCCTTGATTGCTGATTCATGCTGGCTCTAGACAAATTGAGCAAGTACATGGGCTAGTCCTATATGATTGTCCGACAAGATGTTGGCTAATCAGAGGCTGCCAGAGCTAGGTGTGTGAGACTTTTAAGACCCACTATTCCATTCGACCCAACAGAATCCTGCTCCAACTGAACTTGGCCAAGAAACTGGTTCCTGCTACTGGACCACCCACGATGCCTCTCACAAGTCTCACATATTGACTGATTGGCTCGCATTCTAGGAGGAGTGGAATGCGGAACAGAGTATGGCGTGGCCAAGGCACCGCAGCCGCCTCCACCGCCGCCACCCATGGACCCAGACTCCCTGAAGGACGACCCTGTCCTCCTACCACCCGCCCCGCCCATGGCCGATAGGCCATCGGCATCCGACATCATGCCACCCTCTGCGGCGCCCCCTGTACTTCCCCCTCCTTACTTGCTTTACAATCCTTTGCGACTAAAGAAGCTTTCACACAGCACAAATTCATTTCCACCCCAGCAGCCACGAAACTAAGGCCCATATTCGGAAGATGAAATCAGCTTTGTGGATATGACGAAATAGCTGTGAAGGGTGAGCTTTGAGGAATAGATGGGTTTCCCAGAGTTCGCCAGGCGAGAACTGCTGGATCTTCAGTCGGCAGGGTAAACAGACGGTGCCGTGCCCCAGGAATAGAGCTGCTCGCAAGTTCTCCCTCAAGTTCTCCGAAGCGGACATCAACCTCCGCTTCAGTTGCTCCAATCCTTGAAAGCTTTCCCTGATTTTATGGACTGGCTTCGTTCAGACCGTCAGTGCAAGAATCAGCACGAGTACTGCAAGTTTTGGTCCAGCTTCAAGAAGGGCTTCCGCCTGCCTACTGGCGGAGTGCTGCAGCAGGACCTGTGCCAGGAGAATCCCTTCCTCAGCACCATGAAAGGCTGCCCTGAGGTACAGTATATTGGCTGGGAATTTTGAAGCTTTTTATGGAGGTCACAAAAAAGGTAATAGAAGCTAGTAAGCCAAAAAATAAATTAAAAAGATTTTCAGATTTGCAGATATTTTTTTTGCAGAATTTAGACTGAATTTTGAAATTTTCATCATGTAACTAAAGCTTTTTTTAAGCCTGTATTTGCCCAAAATCTCAAACCTTCTGAACAGACTTTTCTCAAACTTTTTGAGTGCACGCTTGAGAGACCCATCTATCCAGAACGCCCCGAAAACTTCTCCTTCTCCTAACCCCCCTTACCCTCCACCTAGCCCCATAATCCAGTGCCCAGATTGATGAGGGGGCATGTAGGCATGCGGGGTGTGCACGCCGCGGCGATGGGAGTGGGCGATGCGAGTGCGGGCTGCCCGACGCCTCCGCGCTCGCCGCCTGGCCAGGCAACAGCTCGCTCAAAGGAGAGCCAACTGATCCCCGGCCTCGATATGCCTCCCCTACACCCCCTTCACGACCCCCTGTACCTGCCCTACTGCCCAGATGCTGCATTTCTCCAAACATCTTCGCCCTGGTGATCGGTGATATGCATAGTTCTTTTGGCTCAGTTAGGTGAAGATAGAGAAAGAACTAATCGATCAAGTACTCTTGGCAAGCAATGCCAACGACGCCAAAAGGGTGCATCTACACTTTAGCCCAACCCTAGTCTTATGCTTGCTAAGTCCAGCTATCTCGCTATTTAGAGGAAAAAGCGTCGACTGAAGATGCGAATGGCTGCCTAGATAAACCTCTA
Organism: Ptycholaimellus sp. GST1_10; assembly: GCA_030248095.1. Lineage (NCBI taxonomy): Eukaryota > Metazoa > Nematoda > Chromadorea > Chromadorida > Chromadoridae > Ptycholaimellus > Ptycholaimellus sp. GST1_10. The sequence goes on from JASANA010011461.1 coordinate 33,165, forward strand.
GCACAACTGAAGTTGAAATATGGCGCACCCAGGTGACGATGGATGGAGTCGCAGAAGGAGATGAGAGCCAGATGCTGCCCGTCCATTCCTTGAAGGCATTCATAGGCCTGCCCCGCCACCAACACAGCAACCTCTTCTCCTCTCGTCACAGCCTTCAATTATGTTAAGCAATTCATTCGACTCTATACGGAAGTTATTGGCGAATTTCAATTTTCTCGAAAACCTTATGCATTTGCGCAACATCGCAATGCTGAGTACATGAGTCGGAAGAAAACAGGACTACTGAAAAGCGACACAGCAACATGAAAGAGCTCACTGTTTTGCCGGGAAGCAGACGAGCAAGCTCCGGCAGCCCAAGCATCTCCTCCCGGCTCAGCTTGGCCAGAGACAGGGCTAGCTGGTGTAGACTGGCTCCACGCAGTGCCTGCTCCGCTTTTGATTTTCCTCAAAAATTTCTCAAAAATAAATGGGAAGCGCATGGATTATTCATTGCCAAATTATTAAAAACTTAATTTCAAAATTGAAGAATTAATAAATGTCTCATGAGAGGTGGAGAGGCCCACCTAGGATGAGTAGTGAGCTGATGAGGAGCTGGGCAGAGTCCTTGGAAGGTAGCTGAGCCTGTCTCGCCTGACAGAGTTCGAAGCGGGCATTGGCCTGGATGAAGCGTTGGCGAAGCTCCTCTGAGTCGTCTACGTCCTGTATTTTGAAAGAAATTGTGATACTGGACAACTGTGGAAGCTTGAAAAAGGTTGACTGGTAGATGCAAATGTTTGGAGAATAAGAGTAAAAGTTAAAGAGTTAGCTGCTCCAAGTTACATCGACAATGGCCTCACTGAGCCCCCGGGTTCAAGACGAGAGCTTCCATCCCATTTTCTAGGCTCAAAATTGTTGAATTGGAGGGTAAGCCATTCTTTGCTTTCCTTCAGGGCAACAACATCTCCATTTCTCATAGCCTGCTCTCAATCACAACCCTATTTTAACCGGCTCCCTGTCCTATCACATCGTCAAATCGGACCTATCACATCGCGAAAAAGCAAAGTCCCAAAACCCATCCCAAACACGAATTGGATCTATCACATTGTGCAAGTGGCACGATGTGATAGATCCAACTGCAGGGGGACTCATAACATTGGGGACCTATCACATCGGTGGCAGTTGGGGGCCTGGTCGTCATCACCGTGGTAGATGCCACCGACGCCGTTGGTGACGACGACGCTGGTGACAAGGATGCTGGTGATGGCAGTGGGGTCGATGTGAAAAGTTTTAGGAGTGGATTTATCACATTGATGTGATGGGTCCATGTAGCCTGATTCTATCACATTGGCCTGTTAGGGATAGAGGAGGAGGGACGCTGATGTGATAAGTTTGCCAGACTGGGATCTATCACATTGGCCGTTAAGGGATAGAGGAGGAGGGAGGGCCGGTTTTGGGCCTAGGGCCTTCTGCCCTGGGAAGACATGCCTTTTTGTGTGTGAAGGGGAATGCAAATGAAGATGGCCATTTGACAGTGGGATGCAACCTTGGGTTCAGCCCTCCCTGCCCCAGCCTTGCCACTTGTTGTCATTTTCCCTGCAACTGACACTACAAGTGGTGCCCTTGCCCTTCTCTGCTCTACATCGATACTCCAGTCATCATCAAACAAGGTTAATTAGTGGACCTATCACATCGATTCGATGCTGAGTACTTTATGAAGCATGATTAATTTTGGGACCTATCACATCACCACGAATTTTGCCATATTCAGGTCTAAATTAACAATTCTGTAATATTTTTTAAAGTACAAAATCTTCGAAAAAAGCAAGTGGCGATGTGATAAATCCCTTTTAGAACTGATTGGGGATTTATCACATCGATTGGTTGCAGGAGCCATGATTTTCATTATCATCCTCATCCTCATCATCATCGCCATCCTCCTATTCTGCAGCGAGCGCAAGCGCCGATGTGATAGGTCCCAAAAAAATATTGTCATTGCATTGGTTAATATTTCAGGCATGCGCTGGAACCATGAGGATGGCTCTCTGCGCCCTGCACCCAAGAAGACCACATTCTTCCCCAATTCTGCAACAACCACCCTTTCATTTCGATGTGATAGATCCTGAAAGAAAGAAACTACAGCATTTGGAGCATTGGTACTTGTCCAGGCCACCTTTGGGGGTGAGCAAGTAGCCATAGATGTGGTTGTTGTAGAGGTACCGCGGACGACTCAACTGCTTCCCTTCCGTCTCTGGGTAGGTGGGGTCAATGCAGTAGAGCCGATTCTGCTCCAGCTCCTCCATCACTCCTGCTCCTCTCACCACTTCAGCCTCACCCATCTCCTTCTTAGCCCTCACACCTCTTATGAAATCAAATGCTTCTATCCCCTGTGTGCCCCCACTGACTGCTCACACACCCTGTGTGTGCTCACTTCTCACCCTGAAGCCTGACGCCCATTTGAACCGATGTGATAGGTCCACTTTAAAAGCCCCTCTTATGGCCGTGCCTATATCGCGATGTGATAGGTCCACTTTAGAACCACCTTTCCCAACTGTGCCAGCATCGCTAATCGATGTGATAGGTCCATAATCAAGATCAAAAAATAACAGCCACGAAATTGATGTGATAGGTCCCCCAGCTGAGGATCTATCAAATCCTTGTCGGCCTGCTTGCCCGGGTGCTTCCCCAGCTTGCCCTTGTCCACCTGCCATCCCAAATATGAATTGGACCTATCACATCGAAAATGGATCTATCACATCGAATTCGATGTGATAGGTCCAATTTGTCACTTCGATTTTTGCAAACTTGATTTGGACTCCTAGGGCGCGACAGCGCCCTAGTTATGAATTTATCACATCGTGCAAGCCATTTGTTCACAATTCATCCTAAACCTGATTTGGACCTATCACATCGCCAAAAATTCGATGTGATAGGTCAGGGATTCATTTTAACCACAACCCCAAGCGATTTATCTGCTCAGAGACCTTGGTAGTTGTGAGCAGAAAAAGGCCAACCAAGGCAGCCTTCTCCAAGAGGCTGAGCCCGAAGCGGAAGTTGCCCTGCTCTGCCGCCGCTTGAACTTGGGCCAGTCTCGCCGTCAGTCTCTGCCCAGAACCCTCGTCAGCAGGAAGGAGGTGCCGAATGGCCAGCAGTCTGCGGGAGTTTTGGATGATGTAATCGCAAAATAGGATGATAAAAGTAAATAAAAGGATGAATGAATGGAAGAGCTTGGCCTACCGAAGGGCAGAGATATCCGTCCAGGCTGTCTGGGAGAAGGCTGGGCTGGTGCGCTTGGTGGAGAGCTCTAGGTCCAGGGCTGACTGGGTTTCTGAGGCACTCCAGCCTTCCTTGCCTCAAATCAAAGGGCAAGAAATAGTAAGTTTTGATTGTATGTAAAATA
>JASANA010011462.1:0-74124 GCA_030248095.1 Ptycholaimellus sp. GST1_10
AGAGTATCAGGAATGTCACCCCCCTCAGATCGTGCTGGATTTTTTTTATAAGAAGGTTATGGTGAAGTAAGCTTGCAAGCATATTTGGTTTCAGCACTTTTAAGTAAAATTTTTAAGAAAAAAAATCCCAAAATGTTATAAGATAGGGGTGGCAAATTTTGGGCATAAAAAAATTCGTCAAAAATCCAATTATTGTTCCCCTCTTTTCCCCGCTCAACAGTGACTGTATATAACTAAAATCTAAATTTTTGACCGCGGAGCGGCCCGAAGGGCCGCTCCACGGTCTATAGAGGTTACTAAACTTTTGTCCTCATATATATATATATATATATATGTATATATGTCTGGAAATGCTGTCCACGGGTGAATTCTCAACGGATTTGGACAAACTTTTTTTTTCCTGAAAGGTAATGCTATTTTAGGAAGATCTGGAGGGGTAGACCCGGAATTTGAGCATTTGAAACATTACTTTTTTGGGTAGAAAGGTTGAAAAATGGGGTATGCTGTAAAAGGCTCAATTCTCAACGGATTTGAACAAACTTTTTTTTTGCTGGAAGGTAATAACATTTTAGGAAGATCTAGAGGGGTGGAACTGGTCCCGGAGTATTTGAAACATTACTTTTTTGGGTAGAAAGTTTGAAAAATGGTGTATGTTGAGAAATAGCGAATTCTCAACGGATTTGGACAAACTTTTTTTTTGCTGGAAGGTAATAACATTTTAGGAAGATCTAGAGGGGTGGAACTGGTCCCGGTGCATTTGAAACATTACTTTTTTGGGTAGAAAGTTTGAAAAATGGGGTATGTTGAGAAATAGCGAATTCTCAACGGATTTGGACAAACTTTTTTTTTGCTGAAAGGTAATAACATTTTAGGAAGATCTGGAGGGGTGGAACTGGTCCCAAAGCATTTGAAACATTACTTTTTTGGGTAGAAACTTTGAAAAATGGGGTATGTTGAGAAATAGCGAATTCTCAACGGATTTGGACAAACTTTTTTTTTACTGAAAGGTAATAACATATTAGGAAGATCTGGAGGGGTGGAACTGGTCACAAAGCATTTGAACATTACTTTTCTGGGTATAAAGTTGGAAAATTGCAATATGCGGTTTTTGCACTGTAGTACCTGAAGTCTTGAGAATTGCACAGAAGACTTGATTTTTTTTGTTCACTAGTCGTATAGGTCGATTCTTAATCGGTGCTTACTTTTGAAATTGGTTGAGAAAACACAGACTTGATTTTTGAGTTAAAAGGATCATATAAAGGATGCGCTCCGCGGTCACCTATTGCGCTTTGCGCCATATACTTGTTAGTCAATAAAAGACAACAATATTAAAGCGCTGTTTAGCGCGCAGCCCAAAATGTGATTGCTCCCTACATTTTGACTTACCCAAATAGACGATGTTTCAATGACTTGATTTATAGCTTTTGTACGCAACGTTTGGTTTGATTAATTCAAGTGTTAAAACTTAGCTAAATAAAATGGCTGATGTTGTCGAAAAATTGTATTTCATCACAAAGCATCATTGAAACAATTGTTGCCACACTTTTTAGCATCATTTGTCTCTATATGGCCCTTTAACATGCAATAAAGCTTAAAATTTGTCAAGATTCTTCTAACCGGAAAGCTTGCCTTTATACCCAAGCACTTTATATTTCACATTATTTATAATTTGCTCAGGTGAGCTGCAGTGTGTTTGATCATTGTACAATCAATATCTAGCTTTTAAAATGGGCTATTTAACAACGCTCTATCTGAAAGTCAGAGCTGTTTTGGGAGTAGCTAACATGCCTTGCAAGATACTTGCGCAACCAACTATCTTCCAATTAAGTCTCAGTCAAATTGAGAGGCAGTTGAGGTGCCGGGCGGAAGAGGAGGTATGAAGCCTGTGCGGAGGGCGGGGGTGCTGGCTCCATTGGCTGCGGCCAGGAGTTGGTTTTTCTTCTCCACGACCAGCCGGATTGCTTGGCGCAGGAGGGCCTTGTCTGCAATGCCCGATTCCCGGAGCTCAAATTGGCATGTAAAAGAAGGAGGATAGGAGAGAACCGCTGCTGGGCAGGGAGTCAAGGACAGGGTCACTGCCGAGCCAGCGTATGGCTATATTCGACAAGAGATCCCCGGCGACCTGTTGCACTCCGGTCCGCTGCGCCGCGCTCAGCTGCTGCAATTCCACCAATCCGCTCTGCTCTGCTGCTCTGCTAGAGGGAATGTTGGGAACCTCTCGTCTCTTGGCGGCGGCGTTGATACCCGCCAGGGTCCGCAGCACTCCTTGCCAGTTCAATGTTGCTTCAAGATCGTCGCTGGTGGAGTCCTGCAAGTGCGGGAGGAATGGAGGAAGTGATGACAGAGGCTGAAGATGAGACAAGATTGACAAGAACCTCGGAAGCCGTGGCCAGGTTCACTGCTATTAGTTTCAGTGCCGACAGACGCGTGGCGACAGTGCTGGCTGCCAGCCCGCTGAATCCCAGCTGGGCCACCATTTTTTGCTGGATCTTCTGGAAAAAGGGAACTGACTGAAAACGGATGCTCTTTGACAAAGGATGAGGCTGGGGACCTGGCTTTCTTCGCGCTCCGCCGCTATGGCCTCTGGGTCGATGCTGGTGCTAAAGATGAAGTCGCCGGAATCGCGTCCAGCCGCCAGACGCCCGTCATCAGCGCCCACCTGTACACAAACTATGCGATGATGTTCCAGAAAGCAAGCAACAACCTCTTTCTCTTTTCTCACGAGGAACCGCCGTAGGTTGTTCACCAGCTTGAAGTGCAAGAAGGCCTTCACGCATGGGTCCGTTGCCGATGCGCCGGGGAACTTGCTCTTAGCGACGGCTTCTTTCTTGCCTTCATCTATGAAGGCGTGTTGGTAGGCCACCTCCCAGCTTTCGCCCCTCGCAACCTGCGAAGTTGTATTTATCAATGCATCATTATTTCAATTCATCATGATTTCCATTTATTTAGCTATATTTTATTTTCTCTAAGCTGATCTATTTTTGCAGCATTGTCCCTTTTTGTGCCAAAATTGCCGCCTCTTTATGAATGAGCAGTGGAGTTTTATAATGGACCAATATCAATGATGTGAATCTGTTAAATTTTTTTCTCAAAATGACTTTCAACGGTATCAAAATAAATTACGACTGTGTTACATCTTGTCTAGATCTTTTTGATGCTTGAAAATTCATAACCTTCGCACGCTGTAGCATTTTAGTCTTGACATTATTTCAATTCATCATTACTTTTCACCTCATTATTCAGCTCCTTTTTGATGGCCCTTTGGGAGGCTTTTGGTATGAAGTTATAGGTCAGCGCCATGAGATTCAGATCACCTCAATAGCCAGGTTTATAAGAATAGCAGCTCAATTGCGCACAGGCTTCTGTGCTCATATATCTGGTGTTTCACTTAGACTATATGTGCAGTGTTTAACTGCAGTCTTTAGCTTAGTAGCTCTGAAGGTGAATAGCTTCACAGGTAGCGTTGCGAATCTCTTGTTGCGATGTCACCTTACAGAGCAAACAGTTATTCATTACATGGAGCTAGGTCAACTGGCAGACAAGTCTGGCGCTAGATCAGCTCATTTTTGATGGCCCTTTGGGAGGCTTTTGGTATGAAGTTATAAGTCAGCGCCATGAGATTCAGATCACATCAATAGCCAGGTTTATAAGAATAGCAGCTCAATTGCGCACAGGCTTCTGTGCTCATATATCTGGTGTTTCACTTAGACTATATGTGCAGTTTTTAACTGCAGTCTTTAGCTTAGTAGCTCTGAAGGTGAATAGCTTCACAGGTAGCGTTGCGAATCTCTCGTTGCGATGTCACCTTACAGAGCAAACAGTTATTGATAACATGGAGCTAGGTCAACTGGCAGACAAGTCTGGCGCTAGATCAGCTCATTTTTGATGGCCCTTTGGGAGGCTTTTGGTATGAAGTTATAGGTCAGCGCCATGAGATTCAGATCACCTCAATAGCCAGGTTTATAAGAATAGCAGCTCAATTGCGCACAGGCTTCTGTGCTCATATATCTGGTGTTTCACTTAGACTATATGTGCAGTGTTTAACTGCAGTCTTTAGCTTAGTAGCTCTGAAGGTGAATAGCTTCACAGGTAGCGTTGCGAATCTCTCGTTGCGATGTCACCTTACAGAGCAAACAGTTATTGATAACATGGAGCTAGGTCAACTTGCAGACAAGTCTGGTGCTAGATCAGCTCATTTTTGATGGCCCTTTGGGAGGCTTTTGGTATGAAGTTATAGGTCAGCGCCATGAGATTCAGATCACCTCAATAGCCAGGTTTATAAGAATAGCAGCTCAATTGCGCACAGGCTTCTGTGCTCATATATCTGGTGTTTCACTTAGACTATATGTGCAGTGTTTAACTGCAGTCTTTAGCTTAGTAGCTCTGAAGGTGAATAGCTTCACAGGTAGCGTTGCGAATCTCTCGTTGCGATGTCACCTTACAGAGCAAACAGTTATTCATTACATGGAGCTAGGTCAACTGGCAGACAAGTCTGGCGCTAGATCAGCTCATTTTTGATGGCCCTTTGGGAGGCTTTTGGTATGAAGTTATTGGGCTGGCGCGAGCGAGCGTTAGCGAAGTGTCAGCGCCCAGCCCCTCTTTTCGACCCAGGTGTATGTTTTGAGGGTTATTGCTAGATCTTAATTTTGATAAGGCTCTAGCGCCTCACAGAAAGCTTCAATCTTTCTGATTCTTTGTGCATTGGAAAGAGCAACATCGAATTGACTATAGTTTCTTTTTTGACTTTTGCATAAAACGAATTATTTTCCCATGAAAAATGCAAAAAACCATGTGTCCGAACTCCTCCTTCTCCTTCTCCTCCTCCTCCTCCTCCGCATCTATTCAATGGACGATAGTAGGTATTCATTTCTTCCCCCCATCCCCTTCCCCGGGTCCCTGGGCCTCAAGTATTTATTTAAATCTTAGCTCTTCATTTACACAATGAATCATATGGACCAGTGGTGTAGTGGTGAAAGCGATAGTGCACATGGATAAAACTCAAAGGTTCGAAACCTTCTCAAACAATCATTTTTATTTTTGTTTTTTTGAAGTTGAGAAATCAACTAGTACCATCGCCAGGCCAAAATTAATGCTATTTTCTCCCAAAAATTGTCTGCCCGGAGTAAAAGTTAAGCAAATTTCTTTAAAATAAGTTGTACCAATAATTTTGCATAGTATTTTTCAATTTCGAATATTTTCTTTTTGTCATATTTTTTAAACATGTTTTTTCTACAAAAAAAACTAATAAAATTTTAATTAAGCATATAATCAACAATATAAAATTTGTATTCATACATTTTATCCTATATTAAAAGTGGAAGAAATAACTGATACCATCGGCAGGCCAAATGTGGGGCTCTTTTCTCCAAAATTTGCAATTGCCTCGAGAAAAAAGTCAAGGAAATACATTTCCTACTAGTGGAATCTGCTGCGTCATCTGCATTTTGTTTTTGGGCGCGCATGGAAAGAGACACTGAACTGCGCGCCAAAAACAAAATGCAAATGTCCAAGCAGCAGATTCCACTAGTAGGAAATGTATTTCCTTGACTTTTTTCTCGAGGCAATTGCAAATTTTGGAGAAAAGAGCCCCACATTTGGCCTGCCGATGGTATCAGTTATAAGTCAGCGCCATGAGATTCAGATCACCTCAATAGCCAGGTTTATAAGAATAGCAGCTCAATTGCGCACAGGCTTCTGTGCTCATATATCTGGTGTTTCACTTAGACTATATGTGCAGTGTTTAACTGCAGTCTTTAGCTTAGTAGCTCTGAAGGTAAATAGCTTCACAGGTAGCGTTGCGAATCTCTCGTTGCGATGTCACCTTACAGAGCAAACAGTTATTGATAACATGGAGCTAGGTCAACTGGCAGACAAGTCTGGCGCTAGATCAGCTCATTTTTGATGGCCCTTTGGGAGGCTTTTGGTATGAAGTTATAGGTCAGCGCCATGAGATTCAGATCACCTCAATAGCCAGGTTTATAAGAATAGCAGCTCAATTGCGCACAGGCTTCTGTGCTCATATATCTGGTGTTTCACTTAGACTATATGTGCAGTGTTTAACTGCAGTCTTTAGCTTAGTAGCTCTGAAGGTGAATAGCTTCACAGGTAGCGTTGCGAATCTCTCGTTGCGATGTCACCTTACAGAGCAAACAGTTATTGATAACATGGAGCTAGGTCAACTTGCAGACAAGTCTGGCGCTAGATCAGCTCATTTTTGATGGCCCTTTGGGAGGCTTTTGGTATGAAGTTATAGGTCAGCGCCATGAGATTCAGATCACCTCAATAGCCAGGTTTATAAGAATAGCAGCTCAATTGCGCACAGGCTTCTGTGCTCATATATCTGGTGTTTCACTTAGACTATATGTGCAGTGTTTAACTGCAGTCTTTAGCTTAGTAGCTCTGAAGGTGAATAGCTTCACAGGTAGCGTTGCGAATCACTCGTTGCGATGTCACCTTACAGAGCAAACAGTTATTGATAACATGGAGCTAGGTCAACTTGCAGACAAGTCTGGCGCTAGATCAGCTCATTTTTGATGGCCCTTTGGGAGGCTTTTGGTATGAAGTTATAGGTCAGCGCCATGAGATTCAGATCACCTCAATAGCCAGGTTTATAAGAATATAGCTTAGTAGCTCTGAAGGTGAATAGCTTCACAGGTAGCATTGCGAATCTCTTGTTGCGATGTCACCTTACAGAGCAAACAGTTATTGATAACATGGAGCTAGGTCAACTTGCAGACAAGTCTGGCGCTAGATCAGCTCATTTTTGATGGCCCTTTGGGAGGCTTTTGGTATGAAGTTATAAGTCAGCGCCATGAGATTCAGATCACATCAATAGCCAGGTTTATAAGAATAGCAGCTCAATTGCGCACAGGCTTCTGTGCTCATATATCTGGTGTTTCACTTAGACTATATGTGCAGTTTTTAACTGCAGTCTTTAGCTTAGTAGCTCTGAAGGTGAATAGCTTCACAGGTAGCGTTGCGAATCTCTCGTTGCGATGTCACCTTACAGAGCAAACAGTTATTGATAACATGGAGCTAGGTCAACTGGCAGACAAGTCTGGCGCTAGATCAGCTCATTTTTGATGGCCCTTTGGGAGGCTTTTGGTATGAAGTTATAGGTCAGCGCCATGAGATTCAGATCACCTCAATAGCCAGGTTTATAAGAATAGCAGCTCAATTGCGCACAGGCTTCTGTGCTCATATATCTGGTGTTTCACTTAGACTATATGTGCAGTGTTTAACTGCAGTCTTTAGCTTAGTAGCTCTGAAGGTAAATAGCTTCACAGGTAGCGTTGCGAATCTCTCATTGCGATGTCACCTTACAGAGCAAACAGTTATTGATAACATGGAGCTAGGTCAACTGGCAGACAAGTCTGGCGCTAGATCAGCTCATTTTTGATGGCCCTTTGGGAGGCTTTTGGTATGAAGTTATAGGTCAGCGCCATGAGATTCAGATCAGCTCAATAGCCAGGTTTATTGGCCTGGCGCGAGGGAGCGCAGCGACCGTCAGCGCCCAGGCCCTCTTTTCGACCCAGGTGTCATTTTCGAGGGTCAATGCTAGATCTTAATTTTGATAAGGCTCTAGCTGCCGCTATGAGCCTCCAATCGTTTTAATTCTTGTTGCATTGGAAAGAGCATCGACTAATTAGTCTAGACTCGCGTGAAAAGCCCCTAAAACCTTGTATTTCATGGTGAAAATCAAAAAATAAGTTGCCGTCCGAACTCCTGCTGCCCTGCTGATGCTGCTGCTGCTGCTGCTTCGCATCTGCTAATGAACGAGAGTAGGTATTCAATTTATCCCCCCCACCCCCCTCTCCGGTCCTTAGGGCTTCAGGTATTCATTTAAAAGTCATAGCTCTTCAATTGACCAGTTCAGCATAGGCACCAGTGGTGTAGTGGTGTAAGCGGACCGGTGGCTGGTTGAAACTGGCAGGTTCGAATCCTTCTCGTGAATAAAGTTTTTTTGTATATTTGAAGTTGAGGAAATAGCTGGTACTGTCGGCAAGCCAAAAGTAAAGATCTTTTCTCCTGAAAATCGATTCCCTCGAGTGTAAAGGAAAGAATATATCAAATTTAATATTTTTTTGCATGATTTTTCACTTTCAAAACATTCGTTTTTTTAACTAAATGGTGTCTTATTCGTTTATGCAACAAAATAAAAACAACAATTAGAAGAAACAAATTGATACAAGTCTTTTGTATGTTTAAAGTTGAGGAAATAAATGGTACCATCGGCAAGCCGAAAGTAAAGCTCTTTTCTCCCAAAAAAACAAATGCCCCGAGTGTAAAGTCGAGGAAATTTCCCTACTACGAGTGGAATCTGCTGTGTCACCTGTATTTTGTTTGAGCGCGCATGAAAAGAGCTCTTGAACTGCGCGCGAAAACAAAATGCAGATGCCCCACAAGCAGATTCCACTCGTAGTAGGGAAATTTCCTTGACTTTACACTCGGGGCATTTGTTTTTTTGGGAGAAAAGAGCTTTACTTTCGGCTTGCCGATGGTACCATTTATAAGAATAGCAGCTCAATTGCGCACAGGCTTCTGTGCTCATATATCTGGTGTTTCACTTAGACTATATGTGCAGTGTTTAAAGGGAGAGTATCAGGAATGTCACCCCCCTCAGATCGTGCTGGATTTTTTTTTATAAGAAGGTTATGGTGAAGTAAGCTTGCAAGCATATTTGGTTTCAGCACTTTTAAGTAAAATTTTTAAGAAAAAAAATCCCAAAATGTTATAAGATAGGGGTGGCAAATTTTGGGCATAAAAAAATTCGCCAAAAATCAAATTTTTGTTCCCCTCTTTTCCCCGCTCAACAGTGACTGGATATAACCAAAGTCTAAATTTTTAGTCAATAAAAGACAACAATATTAAAGCGCTGTTTAGCGCGCAGCCCAAAATGTGATTGCTCCCTACATTTTGACTTACCCAAATAGACGATGTTTCAATGACTTGATTTATAGCTTTTGTACGCAACGTTTGGTTTGATTAATTCAAGTGTTAAAACTTAGCTAACTAAATGGCTGATGTTGTTGAAAAATTGTATTTCATCACAAAGCATCATTGAAACAATTGTTGCCACACTTTTTAGCATCATTTGTCTCTATATGGCCCTTTAACATGCAATAAAGCTTAAAATTTGTCAAGATTCTTCTAACCGGAAAGCTTGCCTTTATACCCAAGCACTTTATATTTCACATTATTTATAATTTGCTCAGGTGAGCTGCAGTGTGTTTGATCATTGTACAATCAATATCTAGCTTTTAAAATGGGCTATTTAACAACGCTCTATCTGAAAGTCAGAGCTGTTTTGGGAGTAGCTAACATGCCTTGCAAGATACTTGCGCAACCAACTATCTTCCAATTAAGTCTCAGTCAAATTGGTGACACCATCATTTCTGATACCCTCCCTTTAACTGCAGTCTTTAGCTTAGTAGCTCTGAAGGTGAATAGCTTCACAGGTAGCGTTGCGAATCTCTCGTTGCGATGTCACCTTACAGAGCAAACAGTTATTGATAACATGGAGCTAGGTCAACTGGCAGACAAGTCTGGCGCTAGATCAGCTCATTTTTGATGGCCCTTTGGGAGGCTTTTGGTATGAAGTTATAAGTCAGCGCCATGAGATTCAGATCACCTCAATAGCCAGGTTTATAAGAATAGCAGCTCAATTGCGCACAGGCTTCTGTGCTCATATATCTGGTGTTTCACTTAGACTATATGTGCAGTTTTTAACTGCAGTCTTTAGCTTAGTAGCTCTGAAGGTGAATAGCTTCACAGGTAGCGTTGCGAATCTCTCGTTGCGATGTCACCTTACAGAGCAAACAGTTATTGATAACATGGAGCTAGGTCAACTGGCAGACAAGTCTGGCGCTAGATCAGCTCATTTTTGATGGCCCTTTGGGAGGCTTTTGGTATGAAGTTATAGGTCAGCGCCATGAGATTCAGATCACCTCAATAGCCAGGTTTATAAGAATAGCAGCTCAATTGCGCACAGGCTTCTGTGCTCATATATCTGGTGTTTCACTTAGACTATATGTGCAGTGTTTAACTGCAGTCTTTAGCTTAGTAGCTCTGAAGGTGAATAGCTTCACAGGTGACCAGTTGACCTAGCTCCATGTTATCAATAACTGTTTGCTCTGTAAGGTGACATCGCAACGAGAGATTCGCAACGCTACCTGTGAAGCTATTCACCTTCAGAGCTACTAAGCTAAAGACTGCAGTTAAACACTGCACATATAGTCTAAGTGAAACACCAGATATATGAGCACAGAAGCCTGTGCGCAATTGAGCTGCTATTCTTATAAACCTGGCTATTGAGGTGATCTGAATCTCATGGCGCTGACCTATAACTTCATACCAAAAGCCTCCCAAAGGGCCATCAAAAATGAGCTGATCTAGCGCCAGACTTGTCTGCCAGTTGACCTAGCTCCATGTTATCAATAACTGTTTGCTCTGTAAGGTGACATCGCAACGAGAGATTCGCAACGCTACCTGTGAAGCTATTCACCTTCAGAGCTACTAAGCTAAAGACTGCAGTTAAACACTGCACATATAGTCTAAGTCAAACACCAGATATATGAGCACAGAAGCCTGTGCGCAATTGAGCTGCTATTCTTATAAACCTGGCTATTGAGGTGATCTGAATCTCATGGCGCTGACCTATAACTTCATACCAAAAGCCTCCCAAAGGGCCATCAAAAATGAGCTGATCTAGCGCCAGACTTGTCTGCAAGTTGACCTAGCTCCATGTTATCAATAACTGTTTGCTCTGTAAGGTGACATCGCAACGAGAGATTCGCAACGCTACCTGTGAAGCTATTCACCTTCAGAGCTACTAAGCTAAAGACTGCAGTTAAACACTGCACATATAGTCTAAGTGAAACACCAGATATATGAGCACAGAAGCCTGTGCGCAATTGAGCTGCTATTCTTATATACCTGGCTATTGAGGTGATCTGAATCTCATGGCGCTGACCTATAACTTCATACCAAAAGCCTCCCAAAGGGCCATCAAAAATGAGCTGATCTAGCGCCAGACTTGTCTGCCAGTTGACCTAGCTCGATGTTATCAATAACTGTTTGCTCTGTAAGGTGACATCGCAACGAGAGATTCGCAACGCTACCTGTGAAGCTATTCACCTTCAGAGCTACTAAGCTAAAGACTGCAGTTAAACACTGCACATATAGTCTAAGTCAAACACCAGATATATGAGCACAGAAGCCTGTGCGCAATTGAGCTGTTATTCTTATAAACCTGGCTATTGAGGTGATCTGAATCTCATGGCACTGACCTATAACTTCATACCAAAAGCCTCCCAAAGGGCCATCAAAAATGAGCTGATCTAGTGCCAGACTTGTCTGCCAGTTGACCTAGCTCCATGTTATCAATAACTGTTTGCTCTGTAAGGTGACATCGCAACGAGAGATTCGCAACGCTACCTGTGAAGCTATTCACCTTCAGAGCTACTAAGCTAAAGGCTGCAGTTAAACACTGCACATATAGTCTAAGTGAAACACCAGATATATGAGCACAGAAGCCTGTGCGCAATTGAGCTGCTATTCTTATAAACCTGGCTATTGAGGTGATCTGAATCTCATGGCGCTGACCTATAACTCCCTCCAGTACTTTGCCGGACAACACACTTTGCTGGACATTTAGTTTTTTCAATTTTTCTGAAGTTCTTGCGCCGGCTACGCCCTACTCCTGGTACTATTGTCAATCCTTGGTCGCACACGACTTATCGTGGTAGCCGTAGTAGCTCCCTATCGGTCGCTACGAAAGCTACAAGTCAAAAACAAAATGTCCGGCAATGTGAAAAGTCCGGCAAAGAACTGACACCCCTATAACTTCATACCAAAAGCCTCCCAAAGGGCCATCAAAAATGAGCTGATCTAGCACCAGACTTGTCTGCCAGTTGACCTAGCTCCATGTTATCAATAACTGTTTGCTCTGTAAGGTGACATCGCAACGAGAGATTCGCAACGCTACCTGTGAAGCTATTCACCTTCAGAGCTACTAAGCTAAAGACTGCAGTTAAACACTGCACATATAGTCTAAGTGAAACACCAGATATATGAGCACAGAAGCCTGTGCGCAATTGAGCTGCTATTCTTATAAACCTGGCTATTGATGTGATCTGAATCTCATGGCGCTGACTTATAACTTCATACCAAAAGCCTCCCAAAGGGCCATCAAAAATGAGCTGATCTAGCGCCAGACTTGTCTGCCAGTTGACCTAGCTCCATGTAATGAATAACTGTTTGCTCTGTAAGGTGACATCGCAACGAGAGATTCGCAACGCTACCTGTGAAGCTATTCACCTTCAGAGCTACTAAGCTAAAGACTGCAGTTAAACACTGCACATATAGTCTAAGTGAAACACCAGATATATGAGCACAGAAGCCTGTGCGCAATTGAGCTGCTATTCTTATAAACCTGGCTATTGATGTGATCTGAATCTCATGGCGCTGACTTATAACTTCATACCAAAAGCCTCCCAAAGGGCCATCAAAAATGAGCTGATCTAGCGCCAGACTTGTCTGCCAGTTGACCTAGCTCCATGTAATGAATAACTGTTTGCTCTGTAAGGTGACATCGCAACGAGAGATTCGCAATGCTACCTGTGAAGCTATTCACCTTCAGAGCTACTAAGCTAAAGACTGCAGTTAAACACTGCACATATAGTCTAAGTGAAACACCAGATATATGAGCACAGAAGCCTGCGCGCAATTGAGCTGCTATTCTTATAAACCTGGCTATTGAGGTGATCTGAATCTCATGGCGCTGACTTATAACTTCATACCAAAAGCCTCCCAAAGGGCCATCAAAAATGAGCTGATCTAGCGCCAGACTTGTCTGCCAGTTGACCTAGCTCCATGTAATCAATAACTGTTTGCTCTGTAAGGTGACATCGCAACGAGAGATTCGCAACGCTACCTGTGAAGCTATTCACCTTCAGAGCTACTAAGCTAAAGACTGCAGTTAAACACTGCACATATAGCCTAAGTGAAACACCAGATATATGAGCACAGAAGCCTGTGCGCAGTTGAGCTGCTATTCTTATAAACCTGGCTATTGAGGTGATCTGAATCTCATGGCACTGACTTATAACTTCATACCAAAAGCCTTCCAAAGGGCCATCAAAAATGAGCTGATCTAGCGCCAGACTTGTCTGCCAGTTGACCTAGCTCCATGTAATCAATAACTGTTTGCTCTGTAAGGTGACATCGCAACGAGAGATTCGCAACGCTACCTGTGAAGCTATTCACCTTCAGAGCTACTAAGCTAAATACTGCAGTTAAACACTGCACATATAGTCTAAGTGAAACACCAGATATATGAGCACAGAAGCCTGTGCGCAGTTGAGCTGCTATTCTTATAAACCTGGCTATTGAGGTGATCTGAATCTCATGGCGCTGACTTATAACTTCATACCAAAAGCCTTCCAAAGGGCCATCAAAAATGAGCTGATCTAGCGCCAGACTTGTCTGCCAGTTGACCTAGCTCCATGTAATCAATAACTGTTTGCTCTGTAAGGTGACATCGCAACGAGAGATTCGCAACGCTACCTGTGAAGCTATTCACCTTCAGAGCTACTAAGCTAAATACTGCAGTTAAACACTGCACATATAGTCTAAGTGAAACACCAGATATATGAGCACAGAAGCCTGTGCGCAGTTGAGCTGCTATTCTTATAAACCTGGCTATTGAGGTGATCTGAATCTCATGGCACTGACTTATAACTTCATACCAAAAGCCTCCCAAAGGGCCATCAAAAATGAGCTGATCTAGCGCCAGACTTGTCTGCCAGTTGACCTAGCCCGCTATTACTGTGCAATGGAATGGACCTGTTTAAATGATTTCTGAAAATGATTTCTTGATTAAAATCAAAAGGATTTACTTTGTGTCGAATGTTGCCTAGATCTTTTTATTGTTGAATATTCAGAAGCTTTTAATGTTGTAGCATTTTATTATTGTAAAATGTATGCCTGAGTCTAAAAGCAACATGTTCAATCGATTATCGACCCACTCAAAAGGACCTTTGAGAGCAAAGATAACCGGAGTGATGTTTTCGAGGGAGGTGGGCAGAGCGTCTATGGTTTCCTGGTTCATGAGAAGAGCAAGGCGGCGAAGGAGGGACTGCCAAGCGTTGCTGAGGTTTGCCAAGACGATGGCAAAGTCACTCTCTGTCACCGCAGGCGTTGGCTCTCGCTCGAACGGGTACACTCCTATGATTCGCTCGCGCCCGTCTCCAGCTTGCACCTCAACTTCCCTCAGATTGTCCGTCCAATCTTTACTGGTTTAAGAAGAAAACTGTGAAGGCGTCGAGTAGCTGGCAAACGATGTCCACATCGCAGGAAGGAAGGCGAAGTTCGTAGGTTATTGGGACGCTTTCCTTCCCCGCGAAGATGTCCGGGCCCTTGTTCTGCTTTTTCTTCTTTTGCCGGATGAAGTAGGCCTTCTCAGGGCCAAACTCCAGCTCCTTGCCCAAGGCGGATGACAGGAGTCGTTGGAGCCGATCTTGAGGCTTGTCGTCGTCGCTCCACTGGGGGAAGTTTTCGATCACCACAATGCCTACAACATTCTCTTTTCTAATACTCCAGGAAATAATCATTTATGAATTTATATTTGACAAGAAATACTTTTCATAAAGAACATTCTTCCAAGCGTTTGTCTCAGTACAAATGTTCCCCATTGTGTCCGCTAAGGAGCGGGATTCAGAAAGGAAAAGGTTTACTTTTGTCTGGCTGTTCTGATGAGGATTCGCCGGGAGGTGAAGGCTTTGTCCGGCTGTCTTGGTCCGCTTGTGAGGCGGGAGGAGTGGGTGGTGGGGAAGGCTGAGAGGGCGCCGACTGCTGGAGTTGCTGGGGGACGTCTGGCTTTGTTCCGCCGCTTGAGCTCGGGGGGGCCGGTGTGTGGGCGGCGTCGGTGGGCTCCTGAAGGCGGTTGTCCATGGGGGTCTGGCCGGTTCCAGGAGGCTTCTGCTGGCTTGCATGAGGCTCCTTGTCGACTGCAGGGGGCTCCTGATCGCGTTCACTCGTCGGGCAGGCTCCTGTCTCGAGGTCGTCGACGGAGGCAGCAGGGGGTCTGGCGGATGCTGGCAGGTCCTGGCTGGAAGGTGGAAGCTGCTTGACGGGGCCTTCAGAAGACTTCCCGCCGCTCTTCAGAAGACCGCACTGTCGAACCTAGCAAGGCAAAGTCTCGTAGGCTTAGAAGTAGACGAGTGGGAGGAGGTGGTAACGGTGAGGAAGAGCGTGTGGTGGTCGGTGAACAGACGGGGGGGCTGGTGCGGTTGAATTTCGGCGCCCTGGCTGGAGAAGTGCCGGCTCAGTAGTCTAATGAGACGCTTCCTAGTGTTGGATCCGGCGGCGGGCTCGAAGCTCAGTTCTGAAAGGAGGTGGTAACGGTGAGGAAGAGCGTGTGGTGGTCGGTGAACAGACGGGGGGGCTGGTGCGGTTGAATTTCGGCGCCCTGGCTGGAGAAGTGCCGGCTCAGTAGTCTAATGAGACGCTTCCTAGTGTTGGATCCGGCGGCGGGCTCGAAGCTCAGTTCTGAAAGGAGGTGGTAACGGTGAGGAAGAGCGTGTGGTGGTCGGTGAACAGACGGGGGGGCTGGTGCGGTTGAATTTCGGCGCCCTGGCTGGAGAAGTGCCGGCTCAGTAGTCTAATGAGACGCTTCCTAGTGTTGGATCCGGCGGCGGGCTCGAAGCTCAGTTCTGAAAGGAGGTGGTAACGGTGAGGAAGAGCGTGTGGTGGTCGGTGAACAGACGGGGGGGCTGGTGCGGTTGAATTTCGGCGCCCTGGCTGGAGAAGTGCCGGCTCAGTAGTCTAATGAGACGCTTCCTAGTGTTGGATCCGGCGGCGGGCTCGAAGCTCAGTTCTGAAAGGAGGTGGTAACGGTGAGGAAGAGCGTGTGGTGGTCGGTGAACAGACGGGGGGGCTGGTGCGGTTGAATTTCGGCGCCCTGGCTGGAGAAGTGCCGGCTCAGTAGTCTAATGAGACGCTTCCTAGTGTTGGATCCGGCGGCGGGCTCGAAGCTCAGTTCTGAAAGGAGGTGCTAACGGTGAGGAAGAGCGTGTGGTGGTCGGTGAACAGACGGGGGGGCTGGTGCGGTTGAATTTCGGCGCCCTGGCTGGAGAAGTGCCGGCTCAGTAGTCTAATGAGACGCTTCCTAGTGTTGGATCCGGCGGCGGGCTCGAAGCTCAGTTCTGAAAGGAGGTGGTAACGGTGAGGAAGAGCGTGTGGTGGTCGGTGAACAGACGGGGGGGCTGGTGCGGTTGAATTTCGGCGCCCTGGCTGGAGAAGTGCCGGCTCAGTAGTCTAATGAGACGCTTCCTAGTGTTGGATCCGGCGGCGGGCTCGAAGCTCAGTTCTGAAAGGAGGTGGTAACGGTGAGGAAGAGCGTGTGGTGGTCGGTGAACAGACGGGGGGCTGGTGCGGTTGAATTTCGGCGCCCTGGCTGGAGAAGTGCCGGCTCAGTAGTCTAATGAGACGCTTCCTAGTGTTGGATCCGGCGGCGGGCTCGAAGCTCAGTTCTGAAAGGAGGTGGTAACGGTGAGGAAGAGCGTGTGGTGGTCGGTGAACAGACGGGGGGGCTGGTGCGGTTGAATTTCGGCGCCCTGGCTGGAGAAGTGCCGGCTGAGTAGTCTAATGAGACGCTTCCTAGTGTTGGATCCGGCGGCGGGCTCGAAGCTCAGTTCTGAAAGGAGGTGCTAACGGTGAGGAAGAGCGTGTGGTGGTCGGTGAACAGACGGGGGGGCTGGTGCGGTTGAATTTCGGCGCCCTGGCTGGAGAAGTGCCGGCTGAGTAGTCTAATGAGACGCTTCCTAGTGTTGGATCCGGCGGCGGGCTCGAAGCTCAGTTCTGAAAGGAGGTGCTAACGGTGAGGAAGAGCGTGTGGTGGTCGGTGAACAGACGGGGGGGCTGGTGCGGTTGAATTTCGGCGCCCTGGCTGGAGAAGTGCCGGCTCAGTAGTCTAATGAGACGCTTCCTAGTGTTGGATCCGGCGGCGGGCTCGAAGCTCAGTTCTGAAAGGAGGTGCTAACGGTGAGGAAGAGCGTGTGGTGGTCGGTGAACAGACGGGGGGGCTGGTGCGGTTGAATTTCGGCGCCCTGGCTGGAGAAGTGCCGGCTGAGTAGTCTAATGAGACGCTTCCTAGTGTTGGATCCGGCGGCGGGCTCGAAGCTCAGTTCTGAAAGGCAGCCAGCAGTTGCGAAGAGAAGGAGGGAAGGGGGAAGGGAGGAAGGAATTGGGGAAGTGAAAAAGCTGCACGAACCTTCGCCTTGAAGGCCTGCAGGGCCGGGGTGGAAAGCGTAGATCTTGCTGGCCTTCTTGGGTACGCTGCTTGCAGTCGGCTCGCTCACCATCTCTTCCTTCATCATTCTCACCGTCGCCGCTTCTTTGCGCGCTCCCTAAACATCCTCCCTTCCATTTCCTCTCAGGCTTAGCTTTAGGCTTAGTTTTAGTTTGGGATTAGCATCTTCATTTGTCAGCTGTATTTCTTTGAAAGCCAACGTAAACAGGGAATATTTGAAGCTTATATGGAGCATTGTTGGTGAAGACGAGGAAAGGAGGAGGAAGAAGGGACCTTTCTCAGCTGAAGATAGACGGGGATGGTGCGGAATAGACGGATGGAGTCAGAGGAGGGGCCTTGGAAACGGCAGATGTGGAGCGGGAAGCGGGCGCGGATGGCGGCGAG
The DNA here is from genome assembly GCA_030248095.1 of Ptycholaimellus sp. GST1_10. Lineage (NCBI taxonomy): Eukaryota > Metazoa > Nematoda > Chromadorea > Chromadorida > Chromadoridae > Ptycholaimellus > Ptycholaimellus sp. GST1_10. Next base: position 17,696 of record JASANA010011462.1, read on the forward strand.
GATGTCCTCCTTTTCCCGACCCTCCAGTGTCTGGATGTCGAAGCCTGGCATTGAGAGATTCAATGAAAAAGCAATAGAAGAGGAAGGAAAGGAAGAGGTGGACTGGGAATGGGCGGTTCTCCTTGGCGAGGAACGGGGAGGACCCGGACGGTGACCTGGGAGGCCGCCTTTCCCTTCGCCTCATCTTCCTCTCCATCAGCCTCCTTCTCAAATGCCTCGTCTTCTGCCTCCTACGAGCAAACAACAAACACCAACTCCAACTTCCATTTGTTTTTCACAGTAGCCCGATTTCGACATCATTTTCGGTTTATCTTATTTTATTCCATGTCCTTTTTTCTTCGTTTTTTTGTTTTTTATTTTCTTGTCAGCTCTATGCGTCACTCTATTGCATAAGCCACTCAATTTTCGCTGCTCACATCCATTTGATAACTGAGACTGATATCAATTTTTCTTTTATGCGGCCTTCGAAAAAGTAGAGAAGCAGAAGGAATAAGGATTGAACCTTTTGCTGGGCTTGGTTGGACATGGACTGGGTGTTGGAGAGGGCGTTGTCCGACTGTTCTTCCATCGGCTGCCCCTTCTCGTTTTTCTTCAATGCTCTTGCCTTGCGCTTATGATTGAAAGGGAAAGATTCTAATGGGGTACCTGGTCCTGCTCGAAAAGTGCTGCGACGCCTTCCAAGTGATCGGTGTCGCAACTGTCCACTTCGCCGGCCTCAAAATCTCCCTTGCCTGCGCAATCGGTGTTCAGTGTGCTTTGAGAGGGAACCTGAGCTAGAAGATGATCGGGGTCGATCTCTGGGGAGCTGGAGGAAGCGCTGCCAGGCTGCTCTGGGCTGGCGGCATTGGCTCGGCCGGAGAGGAGGGGTCGGATGAGGGCGGCGTAGAGTAGGTGACGAGGGGGGTGCTGGCGAGGTCGCGTGAGGCGGCCGGGAGCGGCCGGCAGTCCGTGTCGGTGTTCAGTGTGCTTTGAGAGGGAACCTGAGCTAGACGATGATCGGGGTCGATCTCTGGGGAGCTGGAGGAAGCGCTCCAGGCTGCTCTGGGCTGCGGCATTGGCTCGGCCGGAGAGGAGGGGTCGGATGAGGGCGGCGTAGAGTAGGTGACGAGGGGGGTGCTGGCGAGGTCGCGTGAGGCGGCCGGGAGCGGCCGGCAGTCCGTGTCGGTGTTCAGTGTGCTTTGAGAGGGAACCTGAGCTAGACGATGATCGGGGTCGATCTCTGGGGAGCTGGAGGAAGCGCTGCCAGGCTGCTCTGGGCTGGCGGCATTGGCTCGGCCGGAGAGGAGGGGTCGGATGAGGGCGGCGTAGAGTAGGTGACGAGGGGGGTGCTGGCGAGGTCGCGTGAGGCGGCCGGGAGCGGCCGGCAGTCCGTGTCGGTGTTCAGTGTGCTTTGAGAGGGAACCTGAGCTAGACGATGATCGGGGTCGATCTCTGGGGAGCTGGAGGAAGCGCTGCCAGGCTGCTCTGGGCTGGCGGCATTGGCTCGGCCGGAGAGGAGGGGTCGGATGAGGGCGGCGTAGAGTAGGTGACGAGGGGGGTGCTGGCGAGGTCGCGTGAGGCGGCCGGGAGCAGCCGGCAGTCCGTGTCGGTCGCCGGGGCCCTTGCCCCGCTTCCCACTGCCCTCCTTCGTCTCTTTCATCTCGCTCTCTGCTAGCTCAGCTTTCTGAAGGCTGTCTGTGCAACTGCAATGGCTGCTCACAGGCTTCGGGGGAGGGAGGTCGGGAGGGGGCGCAGAGGGACAAGAGATGCAAGCGGGAGAGTAGAGAGAGAAAGAGATTGAGGGACTGCTTGAACCGAGTAGGGCAGAGTGGCCCAGGCCAGGCCAGACAAAGCGGAGGGCGGGGGAGGTGTAAAAAGGTGCAACAATCTGGGAACGGGGCCTGTGCCTGAAGTATGCAAAGCAGGCTGGAATGAAAGACAGCCAGCATAGGAGGCTCCACTTATCTTGCCTCACATCGCTGTGAAGGCAGGGACGCAGATGCTGTGCGAATGGGACAAATACAGAGGCAAACTTCATGCAATATCATGCTTCTATTAGCGGCTCTGTGGCTGAGGGCTCGGAAAAAGGGCAGCACAGGTCAGCATCAGATGCGCAAGGTAGAAAGAAATGTGTTGATAGGCTGGTGCCAAAGGGAGGGTTGGAAGATTAGCGGACAATTCCGCCAGCATCACTGATCACTGAGTAGCTGCAGTTAAATATTGATTCACGCTTCGTTGAATCACAGAAACATCCAATGGCGCAGTTGTTTCTTTATTCTGCATGATTGAATTTTAATAAAAACATTGTTCTAATAATTTACTATCAAGGTATCAACCTGTGAGCTTTTCACGCAAAATGTGCCATAATATATGCCAAAACATAGAAAAATACCGCTAAAAGACTTATTTATTGCTATGGAATTATTACCATTGAAAAAGACAGTGCAGGGTTATCTCAAATGGGCAGTTACACTTTCAGTTCCGTGTTTTTGGTACCATGTGTTCAGGCCAGGAACAGAGCAAGGTGTTCATTGTTGTCCTGAGAAAGGTAGTAATTGGTTGTCTCCAGTTTATTCTACGCCCGCACCTTTTGTATTTGCCATCCATCTGGTTAGCCGGAGAGATTTAAGCCGAGAGCCAATAACCATGTCAAAATATTTGAACAAGTATATGGCGCAAAGCGCAATAGGTGACCGCGGAGCACACCACCTTCCAGCTTACAATATGAATGCATGGAATTTCGTCACTCCAAAGGGCAAGTCTGTGGTTTCTCAATTATTTTCGAAAGTAAGCACATATTTGGAATCGTTATGTATGAATTGTGAATCAAAAAACCAAAGTCCTCTGTTCAATTCATAGCCGTTCAGCTGTTACTGATTATTGATTCCATTACCATGTGCAAAAGTTTGTCACTCAAGAGGGTAAGTCTGTTGTTTCTCAACCATTTTTGAAAGTAAGTACAGATTTGGAATTGCTATATATGACTTGTGAACAAAAAAACTCAAGTCCTCTGTTCAACTCTTAGCCGTTCAGATGTTACTAATTATTGCTGCCATTGTCATGCATGAAAGTTTGTCACTCAAGAGGGCAAGTCTGTGGTTTCTCAACCATTTTCAAAAGTAAGCACATATTTGGAATGGCTATATACGACTTGTGAACAAAAAAACTCAAGTTGTCTGTGCAATTCTCACGATTACAGGTGCTACAGCGCCAAAACTGTATAATGCAAGGTTTAAACCTTTCTACCCAAAAAAGTAATGTTTCAAAAGCTCGGAAACCGGTTCCACCCCTCCAGATCTTCCTAAAATTGCATTACCTTTCAGGAAAAAAAAAGTTTGTCCCAATCCGTTGAAAATTCGCCCGTGGACAGCATTTCCAGACATATATATATATATATATATACCTGAGGACAAAAGTTCAGTAACCTCTATAGACCGCGGAGCGGCCCTTCGGGCCGCTCCGCGGTCAAAAATATTCCGGTTTACAGGGAGTGAAGCATAGTAGAAGTTGTCAATTTTCTTTCATGCGTTTTGCGCTCTGTCATTGTCCATGTGCTTGATTTGAAAGCTTCGAGATCCGAGATTGTAAAAATTTTACAACTTATTTTTGACTATTTTAATTGTTTTGTTTATTCGTTTGCATCTGGAAATCATCCTGGAGCCTGGAAAAACAGCTAGTAATATCATAAAGTTCATCATCTAAGGGCTGGCAAATGTGGGAGAGATGATGGACGAGGCGACGGCGGGGAAGGTATGCGGCATGGTGAACAGAGCTTGGGCCAAGTCTGCGGGGAAGTCGGCGTTCACCTGTACCCAGGATCAGTTCGGGCCAGCCTAGCTCCTCCAGATTCTGCAAATCCCGCGGCTCTCTCTATCTTTGAGAGAAGTGAAGGACTAAGGCGTTCATGAAGGGTGAGGTCCGGTTCAGCTGTGGGGGCGGGCGGGTGCCGGAATCGGAGATCTCCAACAGAGCGGAGAACAGGAGCTGCGAAGTGGGGCTGTGGTTGTGGTAAGGAGACTCTGAGCCATTGGGGCACAAAAGAAGGCTTGGCCACCACGGTCCTTCAGCGTCACTTCCAGTTGGCATGTAATCACCATGCTCCACGAAGCCCCGACAATCTAAACAATCGAAATCTAAAAATGTGTAGAACTAAATGAGCCACAACAATATTTTCGACAAATGCTTCTTTTTAAATGTGCTTGATAGACTATTAAGATTTTCACCGTAAATATTTCACCAAATTTCTACCACCAACTTTTACCGATACTTGATATAGCAGTTACGGTTTTCATTTTAGACCTTCTTTACTAAAACTACGCGGCAATGTGAGTTGCCATTCAGGCAGAAAAGGTAAAATAGGTTCAAATAATTTTAAAACAAACCTGAAACTGTCTGTGAAAAGGGAAGTGAGCAGTGTGCCTCTCAATGTCCCCATGAAAAAGGACTGTAAATGGAGTGTTGGCGGAGCCCGCAAACCACCCGTGAACCCAAACAAATGGTGCTGCAATAAAATGTTTACCTCTATGTAAATATGAAGAGATAGTACGGGCGAAATTGGGTTTCCAGGAAGAAAATTAGGCGAATTTATGAATTGTAAAGTAGTTTGCAGAAAAGGCTGCATTCAGGGTAGGTGTATCTTGGTTATGCGGTTATCTAAACTGGTGGTTGATCGCCAAGCATCGAAAGCCAGCTTAATTCATTAGGAACACTTTTTCAAAATCATATCATACGTAAAAAAGAACCTTTGGATGGCTGTTCGGACCAGGGACTGCTGGTCGGCTTGGGCTGGAGAAATGTGATGGAGAGGGCTGAGAGTTGTGGAAGAGGGCTGAGGCAAATTTGAGCCAATGGGGTACAAAGGAGGTTTTGGCGACCACGGTAATTCAGCGTCATGTGGAGTCGGAATTAGGTCTCCATGCCTTCAACTTCATCAGGGACACTCATGCCCGGTGTACTCATTCTCTCAACATTTCCTTCCGAAGTAGCCGAGCCCCACGGAGCTTCTGCCCACTGCTCATAGCTATTGCGATAGAATGCTTAGCAGCTCATAGGACGCTAGTCAAAGCAACCCCCTAGACAAACACTGCTATGCCACTGCCACCAACTGGCCTTCCTACTTTCATGGGAACGGCTTGTGATACGGTTCGCAAAAATAAAAATGCAAATGAAAACTGTGCAAATTCGTGAAAAGCTAAAATTGTAAAGTAATATGATCGTTGCTAATTTTGTGGCTCTATTAGAATTGTGGAGTTGGAAGAGGAACGTTTTTGAATTGAGCTGGGATTCGCTAGGCCTGCCCTGTTGACTAACTCCGTGCACATTCAATACGATGTGTCACGGAATGTTCAAACACTTGGTATATGTATTTGAAATGACGTACTTTTGTAGACGATTTAACGGCATCTACACTGACGCCAAAAACATATGGATTCAGGACATAATAAATTAATCAAGTGGAAGCGTAAGTTTGGAGGAAGAGGGGACAGAGATGATGGTCTTCTCTTGCCTGCAGGTGGTGACTGCCTTGTCGAAGTGCGCCTGCGTGAGGGGGCTTTGACGGGCTTCGCGTGAATCCCTGCGTAAAGCTTTCATTCATTGCCAATAAACTGGGGATGAGGTGGAGGGAGGCACAAGGGAATGGCGTGGGTGACGAGGTGTTTGATGCGTTGTGTGTTGGCGAGGACGGCGACCTCCCGTAGGTCACTGCCACTGAAACTCTCCGTCTGGGCTGCCACGGAGTCCAGGTCCGCCTCCAGTCTCAGCTCCAAATACTCCATGTTTCCTTCAGTTTGGAAGAGAGAGGGAGGAGAAGGAAGGGAACGCTGGCCTCGTCCTTTCGTAGGATGACGTCCAAGATGGCGCGTCGCTGGAGGCGATTAGGGAGGCCGACGTAGAAGCGGCAGGGGAGGCGGCGAAGGAAGGCGTCGTCGATGTCCTGGGGGCGGTTGGTGGCGCCCATGACGACGATGCGCCGCCCGCTCCCCACCGCGAATCCGTCCCACAGACTCATGAACTGGCTCTTCATCTGCGCCGTCACCTCGTGGTCCTGGCTCTGTCGGCTTCGCAGGAACGAGTCTGGAAGCCAGAACCTCCATTTCACGCTCACAGCTGGAAGGAGGGGGCTCCAGTGGACGCTACCTATTTCATCGATGAATATGATGGCCGGCTGGAGCTTATCCGCCTACACCGTGAGTATGTCTTAGCCAATTCCAGGATGGAGAATGGGTGGAGAGACCAGTGTGAAGACAGCAGTGGCCAGTTTCTGGGACTCCCCGTACCACTTGTCGGTGAGGGAGGAGATGTCGAGGTTGATGAAAGCCGCGTGCGCTGCTTTGGCCACCGCCTTTGCCTGTCAATGCTCTCCTACTCTGCCATGCGAAGTGGGGGAGGGAAGGCGGAGTACGAGAAGAGTTTTGCCGCAGCCAGGAGGCCCGTAGAGCAGGACGCCCTTGGGCGAGGCCACCAGGGAGCAGCCGAGACGCTCCACCGGCAGGGACAGCGGCAGCAGCACTCGATCCTGGATCTGCTCGATCACCTCCTCTGCGCCTTCAAACACCCCCCTGTCTCTCCTACTCTCCTTTCCTTGCGTTTTTGTCCTGTTCTTTGACCTCCTATGTCGTTCCACGCAGTTTCCGTGTCGCTGGAAACGAGGCTGGTCGCGATCTGCAGCTCGTATCAAGTTTTTCAGACTGAAGAAGGATTGAATGTTCTCCTCGGCTCGGTGCAATTAAGATTGTCAGACGGAGAAAGGAGCTGGATGGGGGTACCTGGAGCTCGTACTCGTTCAAGTCACTCCTCGGCTTCAGTCCCAATCGTCTGAAGATCGCCTCTGCCTGTCAACCTCACAGTCTGATGGCTACCTAAAGAAAGAGGAAGGGATTGGAGGAGGTACCTTTCTCCTGGCGATGTCCTTGTGCTTCTTGGTGGGGTCCAAGTTGTTGAGCATCCATCGGATGAGGAAGAAGGAGAGACCGCCGGCGATGGCTGTGCGGATGAGGAGGTTGGCGAACTCCGCCTTGCTCATTCCGATGCTCTCTAAGAAGCCAGTCGTGGGCATCACCGTGGGTTCCGGCTCCGCCACCATCACTGTTCTTAGCGATCCCCACAGCTCTCGAAACGGACGAAACCAGGCTCTCACCCAGGCATCCTCACTCATGGCTGCAACAAGCTGCACACTCGGAATTTCATTCAGTCAGAGTTCTGCTTAAAAGGCATTTTCGCTAGATTGCCTTGGCAGTGGTGTAAAGAAAGGCCGCTGAGAAAATGGCTGAGCTACGAACGAAAGCACGTTGAATCAGCGGACCCTGAGAAGCAAGGGCCACTCAGAGCTGCGCATTTCCTGCCCAACATGCTTGTAGCTGCTGGTCGACCATTTTCATCGTAACTCAGCCAAATATCAATCATGTTCAATGTCATTCATTTAAATATCGCAATTGATTCAGCAGATTCTCGTGCACAACTGCAGAGCCTTCATTGAGGCAAGGGCTCAAAAGCTGGTCTCGCTCGGTGGCTGGCGAGTGGAACAGACTGTCGCAGCAGTCAAAGCTGAAATTGTGTGCGATGATTTGGCCAAACAACATGTTCATTTACAATTGTGCAAAAAAACATTTAAAAATTAAAAATTAGAAAAATTGTCAAAGACTCTTTTTCCATTTTGCAGAGCTGAAAATTTTGGGATTCGATTTCTTGTTGTAGTGTGAATATGCAATTTTTAATTCACTGTATCCAGAATAAGCATTCATACAAGAATACTATAAGTAGAAGAAATTTCGTGTTTGATTGCATATTGATTGCGTATTTCAGATTTAGTTTAGCAAGTTGCCTCAGTTTCATTCGTCCAAGTGAAAAGAGGGATCATAAAGATACTAGAATCGGGGAAGTGTCTACAGAAAGCAAGAGGGCGAGAATCTGGAAGAGAAGCAAAGTGTGGAGAGAGAGTTAGGAGCAGTGCTAGGCGAAGGATAACCGCAAATGCATGGAACACGTAACTCCTCGTATCAGCAGAGAAATGCAGTTTGTGTGACTCGTGAGTGGGAAGATAAAAGTCTCCATTCCATCTCTTCGCACCGATAGAAAGAAGTGTAACACACTGAAAGGGGTGGCTACGCAGGTCAGACTAGAGCCAACGGTCTAAAAACTGGTCAATGCCCGCTTTGCATTGCAGGAGGTGTGCTCAAAGGCGCCTGGTGGAGGGAAACGGAATGTGCCAAAACTTTTCCCTATCATTAATACTTTATCACAAACGCTATGCTGTCTTGCTTTCTTCTATACAGCTTTAAGGAGAGGACTGGGGGGAAGGGTTCGGAGGGGAAGTGAGGGTGAAGAGGAATGAGTGAAAAAAGAAGTGTAGTGGAAGAAAATGTTATAGGCTGGTCAAACGTTGCATAATCGACTGGGAAGATGGGGGGAGTGTGAATGGTAAGGGAGGAGAAGAGGGTTAGGAGTAGATGGTGACGACCTCTTGACCGGAGCCCTTGACAAGGAGGACGCGCTCCACGCCCTCTGTCAGCGCCTCGATGAACTCCATGTCTTCAATCCATCCCCTCCATCAATCACCAGCATTCCGTACTGGAGAATGAGACAATAATGATGAGAGCCGCTCTTGGGTGGTCCAGGAAGGTTGACGATGACCAGGGATGCCTTGCTGCTCTTGTCTCGAATAAGCTCGTTCAGCTGCAGGCTTTCGTCTCTTTCACAGGGTAGGCCAGGAGGAGAAGGTAAGAAGGACCTTGATGGCGGTGTGCATGCGGCGAACGTTGTAGGGCTTGAGGCCCATGTAGGGGAGGCCCTGAGGGCCCTTGCCTCGCTCCTCGCTCCCCGCCTCCTCCTTCCCACTCTCCACGTTGTTCTGCAAACCGCCAGCTTTGCGAGTAGAGGAAGAGAAGGAAAGGAAAGGAGAGAGACAGATTCTTTCTCCGGCTCAGTGAAGCGAACGGTTGCAGCCTTGGCCTTCTCCTCCGCCGTCTCGTCCTCCTCCACTACCGACAGACGCGGGATCTCCACCGGCCCCGTCCCCTCCTCCCTCAGCTGCAGTCCCACCCTACTCAGCCCCTCATAGAGTAGATGAGAAGAGGCTGCTTGCCTGGGGTCCGCCTCTGGGTGCGGGTGGGGGCATGGAAGAGGCATCGTCCTCAAGGGATGCGGATCGCCCCGTGAAGGAGCGCGTTCGATTAGGCTTGGCCTCCTCGGCGATGAGGCTGAGCTTCTTTTTCAGAGTCTCCTGCTCTGACAGCTCGTCGTTTTGCAGCGACGTCAGCTTCCTCACAAATTCCAAACACATGTCAACCCGACTTAATCATGGCTCAATAAATATCAACGGTTCAAGGACTAACAGGCTACAATGGTAGCACAGAGTTTGCAAAACAGAGCCTAGTGGATATGGCCTTTGTTGATATGCTTTCGTTGCAAAAACAAATTCCCAGAGTTTTTAAACTTTTTGAGTGCACATTATTGAGGGATGATACATTATTGAGGACTGTTTCAAGTCTCAGCATACGAGTACTATTTCTAAGACTGAGCTTGGGTCACAGATGACTATGGCTGGTGATTATGCTGTATTGAGGAGAGTTCTAGGAGGGGACTAGCTTGGGCTACAGGTGAAACAGACAGGGGCCAGCCAGCAACGCTTGGGTAGAGAGGAGGAGAGAGTGAGAGGGGAGAGTAAATTCACTCAACGCCCCACATCCATCCACTGGACTTACCCATGCTGGAGGAGGCTTTAAAGGGAGTGGCTTTTTGCAGAGGTGCTGGGAGAGAGAGTGGAGAAACTTAGGGAGAGGGTTGGCGTACCTTACGGCGTGATGAGCGTCGGCCATGAGCTGGATGTCGCGTGCCTTGTCCCGAGCGCCCAGCTGCATCTCGCGCAGGAACTCGTAGCGCTCCTCCATCTTCATCGTCCGCTCGTAGGTGTACTCGCTGATGTCACTGTCCAGCTGGTCAACGAGTGTTCATTGGAGAAGGAGGGAGGGCGAGGGAGGGTAGAAAGAGAGAGAGACCATTTCGATGACGTAGACCTGGGCAGAGATGCGAAGGTGGTAGAGGAAGGTCTCCAGGTCCTTCTTCATCTTGAGGGAGTTGTCCTCCATCTGTGCGATGGTGAAGATGCGAAGCTGGGTGTTGCTCCAGGTGCGGTGCTGGCGGAGAAGGAAGGGCAGGAGCATGAGCATCCCTCCGTCGTGCACCACCCACCACACGTCCATCGAACCCCCCACCTTGTCCTCCGACGACGGGAATGCCTAGTGGAAGGAAGAGCAATGTTTCCCTGGACTATAGTGAAAAGCAGGAGAGAAAGAGGAGGCACCTGGACATTCTTAGGGACGAGGATGGCGCAGTTTGCGGCGGAGGCGAGGCGAACGGTGTCAACGAAGCGAGCGGATCGGACGTAGTCCCGACGACTCTCGTCCCCCTCGTGATGGCCGCCCTGCCAATGGTCCGGCCAGTTCAGCATCACCGTGTTGTGGCACAGAGCTCCCAGACCCGACGTTTGAATCCTATGTCGACCCCTTTGCTTAATTTCTTCTCTCATTCATTCCACAATACATGCAGGAGATGCCGTCGATGGTGGTCTTGCAGACGAGGACCTCTACGAAGCCCTTGATTTTCAGTCGATCCCGCATCTCTTTCAGCTCCTGGCAAGCAGGAAGATGATGGAGAAAGAGGAGGAGAAAGAAGAAAGAGGAAAACAGCTTTGAGCTGAGCAGCGTCGTCCCTGTTCTCGGTGAAGTAGCCGGGTATGACGGAGGCGATGACGGTGAGGCCCTTGCCGGCCTTGAGCTGTGAGCAGAAGTTTAGGAGGCCCTCGGTGCGTCGTCCGCCGCGTGCGAGGTCGGAGCCGGCCAGAACCAACAGCTGAGGGCGCCAGTTCTTGGTGTGTGGTATGCGTCCCTCTAGGTTGAGTAGGGCGTAGGTGGCGCCGGAGAGGCCGAGGCCGCGAAGGCCGTCGCCCCACTCCTGCTCGGCGCCCTGGTACTCGATGTACTTGTAAACGAGGGCGCCGATGGCGATGGCAATGAGGGCGAACTGCCACTTGGAGACGAACATGACGACGAGGCAGAGGAGGCCGCCGAGGAGGGACAGGCTCCAGTGGTAGTAGCGGAAGGAGGGACGCCAGCCCGGCGACCGCAGCAGACTCTGCAGGGCACAGGCCGCATTGACGCTGAGGTAGCACATCAGGAAGAACTGCGTGATCAGCGCCGTGATCGACTCCAGCGCCGCGATGAGGATGCCGACCTCGCAGAGGGCCAGGGTGAGGAGGATGGCCCTGAGGGGCTCCCCGCGCTTCGTGGAGACCTCGAAGGGCTTGAGGATGGGGAGGACGCCGTCCTTGGAGATGGCCTGGAAGAGGCGCGGGGCTCCGGTGAGCGACTGGAGGCCGGCCCCGGTGGTGGAGAGGAAGCAGCCGATGAGGATGACGGTGGGGTGGGGGACGGCCAACTGGGCGATGATCAGTTTGCCCAGGGCGGACTGCCCGAACTTGTCCCGGATGAAGAGCTCGTCCACGCTGGCCCCGATGAGGACGACGCCGGTGAGGTAGACGATGGAGGTGGTGAGGGTGGCGGCGATGGTGCCGCGGGGGATGGCCTTGGAGGGGTCGGCCAGGTCCCCACTGCGATTGGAGCCGGCCATGATGCCGGTGCAGGAGGGGAAAAAGACGCCGATGAGGATCATGAACCCTGTGTACATCTCCGCCAGCACGTAGCTGTCGTCCAGCGACCCTTCCTGGGCCTTCTCCGCCTCACTCTCGTTGCCTCCCTGCGAGATGATGTCTCCGGGGCCGCGATACTTGTTCCAGAAGTTCTCTGCAGGAATGAGGGGCGTGGAAGAAGGAAGGAGGGTTGGGGGAGGGTAGAAAGGGAAATGTTACGGGCAATGACGCCGGAGCCCATGCCAGTGATGCCGTCGCGAAGGCGGACTTCGTCGCGGTGTTGCTGGAAGTAGGGATTGCAGAAGCTGGCGTGGGAGGCGTTGCCGGAGCGGCAGAAGATGGCCTCCAGTTGGGAGGCGTTGCAGCCCAGCTCCACGCCCGTCGACTGTCGGTACTCTATCAGGTTCACCATCCGTCCACCCACCACGCAGTACCTGCAGAGCAAAGTTTTGGTGGAAAGGAGCCTGGGAAAGAAGACAGCAAATACTTGAGGCTTTCAGAGCCGTGGAACTTGACGAAGCCGCCGATGAAGGTGCAGATGATGCAGAGGACGACGACGATGACGCCGGGCAGCGCGAACTTGTTCACCACCCGAACACCCGCCATTACTATGCACCCCAATAGAACTGCAATCCACCATTTCAAGGCTCCATCCATGAAGCAAGAAGTGGTTGCTTTCTAAAAGAATGAGTGTAAGAGTAGATACTTAGGAAGAGGGTGCCGTAAAGACGGAAGTTGTTGAGGTTGTCCTCGAATATCTTGGCGCTGGGTACGAGGTAGAGGAGGAGGATCTCCACGGCACCGATCACGTACATGGAGGCCGCCACTGAGGTGCCCAAATAGAACAGGATTCCCACCGCCCCGCCCAACTCCGGCCCCAGATTTCGACTGATCATGTAGTACGGACCCCCGCCCGGCACCTACAAAAACCCCCACTACAACTATAACAACCCTCTTGGCTAAGCGCTGGGGAAGAAGTGAACCCTTCCATTGGTGGCGATGGCGGAGAGGGAAAGGGAGGTGAGGAAGGTGACGGTGCAGCAGATGAAGACAATGAAGAAGGACTCCAGGACCCCGGCCATGCCCACGATCCAGCTGAGGCGGATGAAGAAGAGGACGCCGAAGATGTTCTGGATGCAGGGCATGTAGACGCCCATGAAGGTGCCCATCTTCGCCCCCTGCTGCTTCCTCGCCTTCCGCTCCTCCTGTAGCCACCTTCCCAATCCTCCCAGACCTCCCCTGCAGAGCAGAGCAGACCTTCTCGTCCACGGAGGAGCCGGGCTGCATGGGGTTGTAGTGGAGGACGTTGTCGAGGAGGTGCGGAATCTTCGGCCGCTCTCGGTACTCATCCTCGTACAGCGCCAGATCCCCACCCACCTGCACAGCCAACACCATCACCTCCTCCAACCCCACTCACCACCCGAGAGAAACAAGTCACTAATCAAGCTGCTTTCTGCTCAATTTGCCAGTCTCCTTCTCGGGATGGAGAATAGATTGTCTCCATTAACACAATCTTGCGTCCTAGGAACAAGCCAAAGAAAGTGTTACTTTTCGCAAAATTTCTGTATTATACATTTTGCAACCTAGATATATAATTAATCCTTCCAGCTAGAATCTGAGAAGTATTTTAGATTTTAACATATTAGATTTACGCTTAAATTGTTCGTAGTTTGATGATCCCGAAAAGGAGATTGGCAGCCTATAGAAGAGGCAAAACTTGATGGACCGTAGGTAGAGAAAACTAGGGCGTCTGGTCGGGAGGAAATGCGTGTAAAGCGGCTAAGAAATGGACGCAATGATAAATGAATCTGGCTAAATAAAGAGAGGGATGTGTGGAGGGAGGCGTAATGGCTGCTAATGGAGCAAAGAGGCATGGAAGGAATGGACTCTACTGTAGGAGGTAAGGAGGGATTGAGGGATAAATGAGTCTGAGTGTAAGTACCAGTGGCAGCTCATGGGTGAACTGAAAGCAATGCTTTGCATGGTGCTCTTCTTTGTTCAGCATGGCCTTCAGGTGCATAAAAGCAGGGAACGAAGACTTTTCAAGAATCCCGTTTACCTTGCCGCTGGGTGGCTGAAGCCAGGGGTTGGTAGAAGAAGAAGGAGGAGGTGGTGGGAGGTGGGAGGAAGGAAAGGATGAAAGGAGAGGAAGGGATAAAAGAACCTCTTGCATGCTGAAGAGAGCCTTTCGCTCTGCCGGACCCTCCGCGTTGGCGTCCCCGTCCTCTCGCGCTTCTGCAATTCACCCTCTTTCCGCTTCCTTCCATCACTCCTTCCAGCTTTACGACCACTCTGCCTTGCCTCCCCCATCCTTCACTAATCCTCTCCATTTCTGTGCAAAAACAACTTGGCCGAAAAAATGGTCAGACGGCTCTGGCTGGCGAGGCGAAAGAATTGTGACAGTTCTGTCGGGCAGCGGCCCGACGAGCCCGAAGCGCTGGTGTGGAATCAATTGCGCCCCCCTTTTTTCACCTCGCTCCGCGGAGCAGCGCTTAATTTCCCAGCTGACAAGAGGGCAGGGCAGAAGGGGGGCTGGGCTCGCGTAATGCGGGAAGGAGGGCAGGGCAGGGCTCTGAGGCCTTGTTTTATAGCAGCTAGGCTGACCTTTTTTTCACGGCTTCGTCCCGCCTCGCCTCCTACGAAGGCTGAGAGAAGGAACGCCGGAGCGCCCCAACCAACTTACCTCCCTCCCTGCATCTCCCTCCCTCCTCCCTAGGACTTTATCCACCACCCCCACTTTATCCACTCTCTCCTTTCTCGCCCCCCAGCCCCCTCGTTGAGGCATTAGTGCGGCAAGCGAGCGGCGGCCAGATGACGCCTTTGGCTCCATTTGCCACCCAACCACCCCCCAAGGACTCTCCTGGGAATTCAGCTTTACGCCTCTTCCAACCTCCCTCCGCCTACTACACTGCATCTTCAATTGTTTCTCCAGTCCCAAAAGCACTCATTCACACAGCTTCGGCGAGCATCTCAGAAAGCAGAAAGCATCTGGGAGAGTGGGTGATTGTTGCTGGCCAGAGCTCCTGCTGGACTTTTCTAAAGCGCTCCCGGCAGGGGAATGGAAAAGAAAGCATTGGGCAGTGTTTCCGGCTTTTTGTAGCTGGGTAGTAAGAGGAGGTGGGGGCAGGACAGCCAGCTCCAGGCGTAGAGAGAGAAAGAGCAGCTCCTAATGGACCCGGATTGGGCCAGAGTGAGAAATGGAAACAAAAAAGTGAGGGCAGGCGGGCTGTGGACATCGATTTCCCTGCTTCTCTCACTTCCGTCGCCGCAACTTCTCCTTGAGGCTAGCGGAAGCACTTCTATACTGGCCAATCAACTTCTCATACCCTCCCTCCAAAACGCCCTTCCTCCCTCCCTCCCTCCAATCCCCGCCTCTGATAATCAGGTTAGAAAATGGAAAGACGCGGAAGAGGAGGCAGCAAAAGCGGGCGTTGACGTCAAATGCGGCGCTCCCTTTTCGCCCCGCTGACGGACGGACGGGGAAGGGGAAGTTGAGGAGGAGGATGGGAGGAGGAGGATGGGATTAGGCCCCGCCAATGGCAGCCAGGGAAAGAAGGAAGCACTGCCCCTTTCTCTCTCCTTTCAAAGCCACCAGATGGGAAAGGGCCCAGGACAACAAGGCTGTTGGAAAAACTGAAGCTCAGCACTAATGCCCTGGCGCAGATAATGAGTCTTGCCTCCGCCCCCGTAAGCCGCTCAGTCTTTCCCAATGAATCGCCTAAGCTTCGCCTTTTTACACGCTGAGTCGGAAGAGGATTTGATGGATGCTGAAAGGAAGCTGAGGAAAGACCGTCTTCATCGTAGTCGAAAGGGAAGCGACGGGCGAGGCTGTCCCGACGCAGGGCGTTGCTGAGAGCATTGCTGGTGGGTATGGAGGAGGTGGAGAAGCGCCGTCCGTTGGCCCCCACCACGATCACCTCCTCACCGCTCATTCCCCCCGCCCTGCCTGCTTCTCTCCAGAGGGCGGCGGCCAAATGAGAGGATGGAGTGAGTGTAAGAAGGAGGGCAGCTGGCAGGACGCTAGGGGTTTGTGGGCTAATCAGAGGGCAGCCGGCTGTGGCCAAGGTGGCTGGGAAATGCCAGGCCTAGGCCCTCCCTCCCTCACGGCACGCCCCCAGGGACCCTGAAGCCTCCAACCCTCTAACCCCCTCCCTCCATAGCCCTCTCTGCTGGCAGCCTGAAAAGCCTCGGGGGAGAGGGGCTGGGCAGAGGCTAAAGGGCTGGGGGAGGCACGGAACGGAGGTGTGTGGAGGAGGAGGAGGAGGAGGAGGAGAGGGGAGTGGGAAGGGCAGTGGAGTGGGTTGGGCTGCGGAAACGGAGGCCCAGGGCTCCACCGGAACCTGCTCAGCTGAGAAGGCGTCCTAACGAGTGCCAAAAACCACTTTGCCCATAGCCCTCCTTCCCCCCACCGCCCTCTTCGACCTTCTCTCCCCTTTCCCCTCCCAGCCCCTCCCTCCCTCCACCTTCCCCTCATATGAGAGCCATTTCCGGCGAAAACTTGGGGCGCAAAGATCCGCTACGGGTGGGGGGGCACTTGAAGGCCTTCGGCGGCAAGCTCGGAGGGACCTCCACTTTCTATGCCGCCCTAGAGAGCCCCTTCCTCCCCTGCCTCTCCGCTTCCAGCTTGCAGAAGGAAGGGAGCCTATGGGAAGGGAGGAGGGGGCGAAGGGGAGGGAGCGGAGGGCGGGGCAGCCAAGCAGGCCAGGAAGGGGTGCAAAACTGCGTCAAAAAGGGGGCACTTTTGGCGGCCCCTTCCCTTCCCCCCTCCCCCGCTCTAGCCGAGCGCCGAGGAGGGGGGCGGGGTGGAGGAGTGAGTTTGGACAAAGCAAACAGAGAGAGCGCGCACACGTTAAGGTCGCCCGCCGCCAGGAGACGAACTAATAGAGCTGGGAGCGCTCCGGAGTAACTGGATAGCTGCCCCCCCAGCCCCAGCTTCCAGCCCTCCTCCTTCTCCTTCGGCGCCCCCTTCCCTCCTCTCCTCGCCTCCTCCACCTTGCTCCATTCCCACCCACTTCCATCCACCCCTCCCCTTGGCCAGCCGTCACTAACCTTGTTGGCCAATTGTCGGAACGGCAGTGTGCGCGCCTAAACTCATCACCGTTCCCGCCTAATCTATTCCCGTCCCGCCTCCAAATAGCTGCCAGCATTGTCTTCCAACCTCCCTCCTCCTACCCTCCTGCTGACCCATGGTGGATGGAGTTGGGTTGAGAGTGAGAGAAAGAGAGTAAAGAGAAGGAGTGCAGCGCCGTAGCCCACTGACGCATGGGCTAGAATTCCCAAGCTCCTTTCAACCGGGAGGGAGCTAGGGAGTCTGCAGAGGGAGAAGAAGGGAGGGAGGATAGGGATGGGAGGGAAGGGAAGGGGCCACCTCGGGGGGTACGAAGCGCAGGAGTGCGAGAGGGAAGGAAGGAGGGAGGGAGGGAGACGCAAGGGCCTCAGTCCTTTCTGCTAGCTTTTCTGCCCACCTTCATATGCTCTTCCTTTCACCCTGCCTGCGATGAATTCACTCACTTGGCAGGGAACTAGAATGAGTGTGTGTTTGTGTGCAGATGGGTAGTGTGTAGGGGGAGGGAGACTTACTTCGTGAGTGTTTTCTGCGAAGGAAGAAGGAGGATAGGGTGAGAGGAGTGACATCGTCGGCGTCCTCCTCCTCATCGTCGCTGCCCTTGAAAGCCGCCGACAGGGCCTCATTGCTCAGCATCACCAACTCCTCATCCCTCCACCATCCACCTCCTCACCCCCTCCTCCATCTCTTTCACTCTATTCTCTCGCCCCTTTTCTTGCGCCGCAGAAATGGATTGGAGGCGAGGAAAGGAAACGAACCCTGCTTCATGCCGCGACACGCGATACCCCGCCCGCCCCCTTCCTACCTCACCTACACACAGTCCCTCCCCCCACCTCATTTACGCCATCTTTCCCCACTTTTCCCCGCAATCTGGCATCGGGCGGGAAGGAGCTTTGAAGGCCGTGAGTGAAGAGCAAGAGGTGCTGGGCTTTTATCGCTGCAGCAAAGGGACTGGCCAAGGCGGAGGCCGCCGCCATTTCCCCTGCACCCTTAACACCTTCCCCTTCCTTAGCCTCCCCTTCATCTCACCCCCTTCCTTCTACCATCCCCAGATTATTATGCAAATGCTCAGAAGAAAGCAAAGAGGGTAAAAGGTCTGAAGTGTGTTAGTGGCAGGTAGGAAAAGGAGAGGAATAAGGAGGGAGGTAGCTGTGTGGCGGAAAGGGAAGAGGCGTCATGAAGAAGAGGAGAGGGGAGAGCAGAGGAGAGCAGGCAGAGGGGCAGATAGACTCGCCCAGCCAGACTCCTCCGCTAGCCTCCATCCCCCCTCCCTGCCTCCAGTCCCCAGGCCCCTAAGCCCCAATCGTGGGCAGGGGGAGGAAGAGAATGGGGCGGGGGGATGAGGTGGGAGGTGAAGGAAGAGGTGGGAGGCGGGCGAAGGAAGAGGCAGGGTGCGCAGAAAACGGACAGGAGGCAGCCAGCGGATGGGGAGTAGGAAAGCCAGAGCCATGGCGAGCCCTCTAGCGCCTGCGCGGGGGAAGGAAGGAGGAAGGGAGGGAGGGAGCCGGGTGCGTCGGAGCGCAGCGAAAGAACTAATCACCCCACTCCCTCCGCTCCACCACCATCCCCTCCCTCCTCCCCCCTCCCCATTCCCACCCACAACCTCCCCCCTCCGCTCCATGTCTATCTCTCCTCTCCTTGCCCCCCCGCACCCCGCACCCTTTTCTCACCAACTTTCGTCCTTTCCTCTTTCCGCTTCATTTTTATGCCCCCGCTTAGCCCCCCTCCCTTCCTCCTGTCTTCGGCAAACACGGAATGAAAGACTGCGAGGCGCTGACCAGGATTGATGAGCAGCAGAGCCTCCATCGCTTCCACCACAGCACTCTCACCATCTACCATCTACTCTCCTCCATCTTTCTTGTCCTCTTGGCCTACTCTAATCTCCTGGCCAGCTTTAGTCCAAGGGCCAGCTCTCCTCTTTGCCATCACCCCGCAGCCCCGCTGCCCTACCCGTCACCTCTTCTACTTCCCCAAGCATTAGTTTAATGCAAGCAGGAGTGGAAGCTATTTGGGAGAGTAGGTGGAAGAAAGGGGCGAGGAACCTGGCTTGCCATTCCGTCCGGCATCCACGGAGGCCACCTGGAAGCGCGACATCTCCAACCGAGCTGTCTGCCACCTTCTTTCTCCTCTCACCCACTCTGCAAATGGCACTCCGCATATCTCACCACCCCCTCCGCACTTTGCACTAATTGCATTCTGCCCCGCGGCCCTCCTGCCCCCCAACTTCTCCACCCTAATATCCTCCTCGCGCCTCCTCTCTTCACCCCTTCCTCTACACCCCCTTCTAAGCCCCCTACCCCTTCATTCCCTTTATCAAATGGAGGCAAAAAAGTAGAGGGGCTTTACAAGAAGGAAAACTGCAGCTGCTCCTCGCCTCGCCAGTTTTTCAGTCGCCCAAAGGATCGGTGGGCTGAACTTGGCAGTGGGAAGGGCAAGACCTGAGCAGTGTCATAAAGAGGATTGATAAAAAGGAGGATGCTGGCAGGGGCGCAGGCTTATCGGGCGGGTTTACGCAGTCTGTGTTGTGAGTCCTATTTGCATTGTGAGGCGAGGAGGAGACAAAGGCATGCTCCTGGAAGTGCTGAGGTAGTGCAGGGGCTGGGTGCGGCCCTCCAAGCCCTGCTGGATACGTATAAGGAGTAGAGAGGGGAGGGCGGGGACGGCTGGGGGTAGGCTAGGCTTCTCCATCTATCTAGGGCGACACTCTCTGCTTCCTCCTGCCACAGCCAAATGCATGCCTAAAGCGCTTGCATACACTGCGCACTTACTCCCTCTGCTTTCATCCCTCATTCCTTGGCCTATTTGCATTGTGAGGCGAGGAAACACAGGCATACCGTTGGAAACGACCAGTACCCACCCACTCGTCATCCCCTTCATTTGAAATTTTCCAACAAGCGTCTATATTACCGGACGAAATGAGAGATGAAGCGATGAAAAGAGGGACAAACAGCTGATATTTCATTTTGAAGAAAAATCTCGTGGCTACCTAAATATTTTCTCAATTTTACGTCGCATGTGCTTTGCATCTGCTCGCCAGCTTCATTGCTAGTAAAAAGCGAGGAATGTATTTTGGGTTCAAACTATACTTCTAAAAAGAGGAAGAAGGATTACGGTGGCAAAAAGGTGGAATAAACAGATGAAAATAGGGAATGTTTGTAGATGCAGACGAGGAGAGGGCGAAAGTGGCTGGATGGCTTTCAGAGGGGCCAAAGTGGATTAGCCCGCCCTCCTAGACCCATCAAATCACCTGTCCTTCTTTCACAAAACCTCTCCTCCCTTTGCCTCCTCTAGCCTCTTTTTTCCCAACAGAAGGCCAAGGGATGCAGCAGAATTGGCCCACTTCCTCCTTTTGGAAGGAACCACCTGTTCTCCTTTCACAAGCTCGCATGACCCGAGCACCAGTCCAAGGAATGTGAGAAAGAGCAGGCAAACATAAGGGAGGATTGAGAAAAGCATGCATAGAATGAGTTGGCAAAGGGAGACCATTTGCAGAGGCCATTCATTCCAGCCTCCTCTACCCCATCCCAGCAAAGCAGAGAGTGAAGCTTTTTGCTTATTGATCCCCGTCTATCTATGGAAAGACTATTTCTAGCCATAGCCTCCTCATTAGCTTCGTTTTCTATACCTTCCTTTATCCTTTCTCCTATTTCTTTCGCACTTTATCCATGTGAGCTTGGAGATTGAGGGGAGGATTGAGCAACCACGCGTAACGGCCTATGATTGGTGCAACATATTTCAAAAACTGCTTCAAACTGCGTACATAAGAAACATGAAGTGCCGGGAGACAACGAGCTAAAAAACGGTTATCAATTGCTGCAGCAGCATCGGGCGTGGCAAGACTGTAAGAAAAGCACAAGGGCACTGAAAGCCATTATCACACAAGGCTAATATTAGCTCAGATCAATAGTTTTTCAACAATTCGTTCAACTTTTTCAAGCACTTCAACGCATTCAATTAATTATGTTGTTTTTCAACGCATGTTGTTAGCCCACAAGATTCGCATCTGCTTGGTTAGGCAGATGTACCTGAACATATGGTTGTGCATTAGAGTCATTGTCTAGACGCTGAACAGGGTTTGCGAGTGCAGACGAGACGAAATTGTGTTGAGAGATGATTTTTCTACTCTATTGGATCCATGCGCAAAAACTGTTTGAAGTGGCATTTGGTGTAGTGGTTGATGAGGATGAGAGAGAAGGACTTCTTCACTTCCCCACTCGGCCTGGTTTTGTTCGCCTCATTGTTGCAAATGTCCATTCCCCGTTCCAGCCAAGCGCCGCTGGACAAAGACAGCGGGAGTCCTGCAATGGGCGGCTTTCACTTCCGCCTTGGGACAATCCCTTTTGAGGGGTTCTGTTGAGTTTGATGGGGCCCGGCCCGGTAGGACCTTCCCCGCTCTTCCTTTCAACCGCCCCTTTCAGGGAGCTGGCTTTGGGGCATTCATTTCAGCGGATGTCAGAAAAACGACCTCACGCATGGCCTCCCAGCAGGAACGGAGAGAGGGACTGGCAGAGAGGGGAAGGCCTGGACAAAAGCCCCTCCCCCCTCCCCCCCAAATGCCCCCCGGCCAACGGGTGCACGCGAGAATTAACTGCCGACAGGTGGACATTGAAATGCGCCGCCCATATTTCAGGCTGGAGGGGGTTGAGTGGGGGGTTTGGAGGGCAGCGGCTTGGTTAATTGAGTAGGCGGGTGGCTTTGGGGGGAGGCGTGCCGCTACTGGGTCAGCATGTCACTACTGCCGAGTCGGCCACCTAGGACAGACGCTTGGACGCCGAACGCCCGCCGCTCCCGCCCTATCTCTATGCCTCATTGCCCCATACCCCCGACCTCTCCATAGCCTCACCCAGGTTCACTTCTCTTCCTCAGTTCCTGAAAAAGGCTGCAAAGGCCAGGTTTTGAGCTGCAGATGGCTGTTGGGAGGCTGACGCTGCTGCTAGGGTCGGCAATGGCTGCCGATCTCTTCCGACCCAACTTTCACTCCTCATTCCTTGACTTCGCCTCCTTTCCTCAAATACCACCTTTCTCTCGTTCCAACGCACCCAGCCTTCCTGCAACCCATTCATTCCCCAGCTTACTCATCCCTTATGCACCACTTGCTTTAGGAGAAACGGGATCTGCAATTCCGGAAGGTGACGGCTTGGAAGAAGCACAAAAAGGCTTTGAAAAATGTGAGGCTAACTATGGACTGACTTGAATGGGCAGAGGAAGTGAAACTGTGCAAGGCCTGGGAATGGCGCGACGGGTGGCCACCGGTAAGCAGCGTGAAGGAGTACGAGGCTTACCTCGGCCCCAACCCCACCGTCCAGGACTTCAAGCTCCTCCGCCAATCCCCCTATCCGCCCGACGCCAAGCCCGCAGTCCCCCTCCCCCATTTCCACACCGCTCCCCATCCACCAATCCAGCCTCCCTTCTCAGCCAGCAGAGACGGTGCCGGGGAAGGAGGAGAAGGCGGAGGAGGAGAAGCCGCCGGAGGTGGCCATCAACTTCGGCCCCTCCGCCCTCACCGCCTCCGTTGGCTCCAGCGTCCTCAAACCCAGCGCCGGCTTCTCCCCAGGATGTGCTCCCTCCTCCCCAGCCTCCCTACTCTCCCTCCAAGACAGTAGGAGCTTGGGTTGGCAGCGATCGGGTTTTCGCCGAAAGTGCTGGACCTGGGCATCGGGCCCTCTGTGCTGAGTCCCTCGATCTCCGGCAACCTTGTCTCCGGCTCCTTCAGCCCCTCCGCTCTCACTTACTCCATCAATCCTTCCGGTGCTATCTCCCATGCTCTTCCATCAGAAGGAGGGAAGAGAAAAGCTGGCTGCAGTGCTGTCACCGGACCTGAGCATGAAGGCGCTGAACATGGCCTTCAATCCGAGTGTTCTCAGCGGGGCCATCTCGCCCAGCCTCCTGTCGCCCAGCCTCGCCCTCGACCTACTCAAGATTGCCGCCAGTCCATCGTTTCCACTCCTCCTATTAATAGCCTTCCATCCTCTGCTGACGATGACATTGGACCAAGAGCCTTGCACCACGAGATCAATCCCTGCGTCCTGAGTCCGAGCATGGCGATGCGGCTGGTGGACATCGGCCTGAGCCCCAGCATCCTTACCTCCTCCATCAACCCTTCCGCCCTCTGCCCTTCTCTCAATCTACACGTTCCCATTTCACTCCTTAAACTCCTGGCTAATAAGAGAGGGTGGGCATTGCAGTTGCTGAAGGTGAGCTCGTTGAGCCCGTCCACGCTCACGCACAGCATCGGACCCAGCATCTTCAGCCCCGGCCTTTCGCTCAATCTGCTTGAAGTCTAGATCCCTGATCTCTTCGATTTGCATTTCTACCAATTTATAAGCTTTTTTTAGCCCATCCGTAATAGTTTTCTTAGTTTTGGAATTTTGGGCCATAAGTTATTTATGCTGTATTCAAACTTTAAAGGCACATTGCCAAAAAAGGCACCCCCTCCGATCGAACTCATATTTTAAAATTGACAACTTTGAAACGTTTGAGCTAGAATTCTAGACATCACTGAGGGAAGCGAGTGTGCCTTGCCCCTTAGTTAAGCAAACTTATTTTGCACCAGTACTCGAAAACTGTGTTTTGAGACACTGCATTTTTAGGCACTCTGCCTTTAAGATTTTCAAGAATTCAAGAACAACAAACATGTTTACTTTGCTGCTTCCTTTAAATATCTCCAAAGGTCTTTCATTTTTTACGCTGTAAAAACTGATAAAGGTCAAAACTGTTCGAAATGACTAGCAATCGGCAAAACACATGTTAGCTTATCGTGGGAAAAAAAAGCAGTAAAAAGAGCTGGAAAATGCTTTGCAAACAAAGAATGAGAAGAGGCCGTCCAATCGTGGAAAGCCAGGCGAGACCCTCCTGTCTGGGTTTTGAATAGCGACTGTGGGCCAGCTCTCCACCCCTACACAACACACACGTGCGCAACTAGTTTTCCTCCTACCATCTCTACTACTATGATACAAGTACGCATCTCTGGCCTCTGTTCGCACCAGCTTTTCCCGAGACACGAACGCGTCAGCTGAATTGAGTCATCAAATTCCTTTCATACAATTACCCTTTAGTGCTAGGAATTTCTAAATTGTATTCTTGTTACATTTGAAACACATTGCGCTTTACATTCATTCATATAACATTCATTTTATTTATGTTCGTAATAAGTTTATAGTTTAGGATTTTCACTTGGTGTTGCCAGCAAAGCGCTGACCATAAAATTTAGGCAAGCATTCGTTATCGTTTTGGGGCGAAATTGCGCGCAATTTGTTAAAATATGCCAATATTGTGCGCGTGTGCTTCATCCTCTGCATTTTTAGCCTTTTATTCATTGCCCTTTAGCATCTTCCTAAAACTTTTATCCTACATCGCAAAATAATACCATTTAGACAAAGAGGAAAAAAGAAAAAAGATGACAGAGCGACGAGTGAGGCCTGCTGAACTGGACTGTGACAGGAACGTCTTTCAAATCTCTTCTCCCTCCAGCCTCAGCCATGACTTTGAAGCCACGGTTGTCACTCTACAATTAGATCCCTAGGAAATTATCAATGTGGGCCACAGAAAGAAAGCGGCCCAGACTCTGCGGAAGGGAGCAGCAGAAGCAAGCACCTCAAAGATTTCAGCCATCGTGTCTTTCCCATACTTCGCATCGTTTTCTGGCTCCTTGCTCTTATTCTTTACCTGGCCTTCCTCATCTACGCCTTGGCTAGCCTATTCATCTAATCTACTATTATGTTATGGCTGAGAGTTTGTTTCCTTGACAGGTGTACGATGCACAAGCAGCCACACCGCTGTTGGTGCTCACCGTGCTTACCATTGTCGTCCTGTTCACAGAGCATCTCCTTGCCCCATTCCTGGAACCCTATGTCAACGGATTCCTAGAGCTGAGCCAGGCCAACATTCGCCAGCTCAAAGGCCACCAATATTTTGGCTGGTTACTGCCACTCCTTTTCTTCAACTCAAACTGATGCAAAGCCTTGAGGCTATGCGGTTTGCTCGTTTTCGTGGGCCTTTTGATATTCGTAATCGTGGACTCTTGGTCGGATCGACGCCGTCTCATTTCACTGCTGGGCATTTTCGTCTATCTATTCCTCGCTTTCTGCCTTTCCAAGGATCACTTCAAGGCTTCCTTTCTGCCTTCTTCATAAAAGAAAGGAGTAACTGGAGAAATTGGAGGTGCAATGGCGTCCGGTGGCCTGGGGTATGGGGCTGCAGTTTCTGCTGGGCCTGGTCATCATTCGCTGGGACCTGGGCAACCAATTTTTCCTCTGGCTCGGCGAGCGCATCAACACCTTCCTCAACTTCACAGACGCCGGGTCCTCCTTCGTCTATGGTTACATCGCCCTGCCAGACCTCCCTTCCTCTACACTTACTTCACCCTGCCCACCAAATGCAGGCTTCGTGGCCAAGATTCCGCCGATCTGTCAAATGCGGTGGGCTCCGCCGCTGGCCTTCAGCGTGTTCCCCATCATCATCTTCTTCAGCAGCATCACCTCCGTCCTCTACTACTACGGCTTCATGCAGTGGCTCGTCAAGAAGTTCGCCCTGCTCATGCAGGTCCTCCTCCTTCAACCTAGCTCCCTCAACCTCTAGCTCAGTAAGAGCCAATGAGCAGATCACCCTGAGAACATCCGCAACGGAGTCGCTGAGCTGTGCGGGGAACGTGTTCCTGGGGATGACAGAGGCGCCGCTGCTCATCAAGCCCTACCTGGGCGAGATGACGGACTCCGAGATCAACGCCATCATGACCGGCGGCTTTGCCACCATCGCCGGCTCCGTTTTCGGCGTCTACATCTCTTTCGGGGTCCCTACACCAGCCCCCTCCCCCACCTATTCCCATCCCAATAGGAGGCCAAGTGTGCAGGCATGCGCCAATCACCTGCTGAGTGCCAGTGTGATGTCGGCGCCGGCGGCACTGGCCGTAGCCAAGCTGATGCACCCGGAGACCCAGGAGTCCCGGAGCAAGCGCGTCCAGGATCTCAATATTGACATTCAGTTCTGCTGTCCAAGGACCTGAAGGAGGATTGGAGAGATTGGAGAGAGGGTGCAGGAAGGAGAACAATGCGCTGGAGGCGGCGGCCAAGGGCGTCTGCACGGCCATCTTCCTGGTGGCCAACATCTGCGCCAACCTCATCGCCTTCCTCGCCATCCTCGCCTTCCTCAACGCCCTCCTCACCTGGCTCGGCTCCCTCGTCGGTCTCGGCGTCCCCCTCACTCTCGAAGTTGCCGACCATTTCATTAGCCCACTCATCCTGAATAGGCTATGCTGAGTACAGCTGATAATGTCCTACGTGTTCTTTCCGTTCGCCTGGCTGATGGGGGCGAGCAGCGATGCGGATGAGCTACTGCGTGTTGGCGAACTGATGGGCATCAAAACCGTCCTCAATGAATTCATCGCCTACCAGAAGATGGGCGAATACATTCAGCAGGGCCTCCTCAGCGTCACTCCTCCTCAACCTTGACATGCCTAGAGCTAATTGAGGGATTGTGTTAAGGCGAGGGCTCAGTTGGTGTGCACCTATGCCCTGTGCGGCTTCAGCAACATCGGCTCAATGGGCGTGACTCTGGGAGCTCTAGGCGGGATGTGTCCGGAGAAGCAGAGCGTCCTGGCCAACTGTGCCCTCCGAGCAGTCGTTGCCGGCTCCATTGCCTGCTTCCTCACAGCCTGCGTTGCAGG
Organism: Ptycholaimellus sp. GST1_10; assembly: GCA_030248095.1. Lineage (NCBI taxonomy): Eukaryota > Metazoa > Nematoda > Chromadorea > Chromadorida > Chromadoridae > Ptycholaimellus > Ptycholaimellus sp. GST1_10. The sequence continues at coordinate 44,045 of JASANA010011462.1, forward strand.
TTGCAGCCTGCCCTCTCAATCGCTGTGTGGAGTTAGGGATGGAGTTAGGGAAGTGGTGTAGGGGTGTTGACGAGTGAAGGCGGCTGTCCAGTGGGGCAAAGCGAGCCCTGCATCAACCTGGACGATGTCTGGAAACTCCTCAATGTCACTGCAACTGTGTCACCTTGACTTTTTCTTTTCCTAAGTTATTGTGAAATGATTTTTCACAAACAGCGACATAAGCTTAGCTTGGTTTCGAGGGATCCTACAATATTTGTTGAGCAACTGACTGCATATTTTTACAGCGTTGAGTTAAGACTGTCCTGTGATGTTGACAACCCGTTTATTGTGAAAGATAGAACTTTCTTGTCATTTATTTTTGTCAGCACAAAAAATATGGGCTTATGACCAGAATCCCCCCCCCCAAGGCTTCTACCGGCCAACCAAACCCGTTTTTCAACAACCCAAAACAAACCAACAGTTTTGCCCCCCCCCTCAAAGGTTTTGCCCCCCCCCAATTTTGCCTTGTATTCTTGAGGTTAGGCTTAGGCTTAGGCTATCAACTATGCAGCGGGTGTGACTAAGCGCAAGATACAAACAAGAACAGTATATGAGTTTGGTGACCACTACCCCCCCCCAAATGCCACTTGGTGGCGGGATACTGGTCATCAATCAAGGGATTTTGGCATTTGGGGGGGGGGGATACTGGTCACCGAAATCGATGACCAGGATCCCCCCCAAGTGCAAAAACACCAAAAATCGCCTTGAAAGCATGACCATACGTTCATGACATGCACTGTATACTTACTTGGGGGGGATAATTACGTGGGGGGATACTTACGTGGGGGGGGGAGTAGAATTTTGAGGGGGGGTAGAAGCCTTGGGGGGATTCTGGTCATAAGCCAAAATATGCCATCAATGTAACACACTCATCAATATAGAATACACTCTTTCAATGAAACCTTGGTAATTTCTGTAGGTTGTTTATTTCGCGAAATTTCTTTAACTTTAGCAAAAAACCAGCGCATGGTTGTATATTAGACAAGGTTCACAATGCCATTCTAACACATCTAAGCTGGGGAATGTCAAATGGGGCAAGGAAGGTTGGTTGGCTCCTTGACGACGTGCTGGAGGGTCGGCGTCGGATGAAAGGCCCAGGCTGGATAATTGTTGCCAGGGGCCTTGCAAATTGCCTAATTGGGCGACACCGCTTCAATTTGGTGGGAGAGAGACTATTAGAGAGACTAGCGGTACAGTGTCCCTCAGAGCAGAAAAGTAGAAGGACAGGCGGAGGAAGACTTGTGGAATAAAGGATAGATGGCGGTGGGGCGAATCTTGCGGGACTTCAGCGGCTGGACTAGCGCCCATGGCATCCCTCACATCGGATCTGCTCAGGTCCTCCCCATAACAAATCTCCTAGAAAGTCGGAATAAACAATTCAAATTGTAGAATGTGTGCCTGCGCGTATTTTGGACGGTCATCTTCATGGCATCGAGTGGAATGTTCATCTACCAGATGATACTCCTCATCCAGAAGTACAAGGCTTACGATGTCACCGTTCAGACTGAACTTAAGTTTGAGGTTGACTCAAGTTTGAGCGAATCTATGAAGCCTTAGTTCAATTGACACTTTTGTAGGAGCGATATTTCCCTGCAGTTACGGTTTCCACCTCCGCTTTATTTTATCCGAAAAGATTTTAGGAAACTAAAACAATGCAGGTGTGCAATCTGAACCCATACAAGGAGACTAAGATGAACGAAGTGCCGGAGATGCTGTCACTGGTGAGTATTTTTGGTTTGCTTATTTCTTGCTTCAGAATTAGAATTGAGATCAACAACTATACGGATGCCATCGCGGGCAGGGCCATTCAAGCGGACCCTCTCGACTCATGGGGCTTCAACAACCTCAACGACACCATTGCCATTCAGGTCTCTTTTGCCCCTCACAGTTGCTCACCTATACTGATAATAGTTTGCGATGATTGCAGAGCCGGGCCCGGGATCATATGATGTTCATCGCCTCCGAGTTCAAGACTCAGCAGAACAACGACATCAGCAGCATCACCTACAGCGTTTTCAAACATACTACTTCTCTTCCCACCCCAAAATTGCCTCTGTAGAAGGAGGAGTTCATCCAGAACTGCGCCTACAACACCAAGCCTTGCAACGTCAACAAGGACTTCAGCCATCGCATCGACCCAATCTACGGTTCCTCCTCTCCCTTCTTCCCGTTGGGGCAGAGTTGGAGAGAGAGAAATGATCTCCATCCAGGAGCCTGCTACACGTTCAACGACGCCCCCGAGAACTCGGCGCCGAAGTACAAGTCAACCCGGGCAGGGCCTCTCTACGGCCTCCGTCTCCTTCTCAAGTCCAATCAAACGGAGTATCTACCACTCACCGAATCCGCCGGCGTTCGCGTCGCAGTCCACAAACAGGGCGAGGAGCCTTTTCCCGGTTGCAATTCAGTTGCTCTTCTTGCCCTCTTTCCCTGCTTTCCTCATCACCATCCCTAATACTCAATGTCTTTCAGACGCATTCGGCTACAATGCTGCCGCTGGCTTCACCACCTCCTTCGGCATCAAATTCGTACTCCATTTTTCTTTCAAATAAGAATCAAGGAGAAGATGAGTGGATGTTTCTCTTAAGATCCAAACGGAGCGGAAGGAGGCGCCCTGGGGCAACTGCACGAAAGACCAAGGCCAGGGCGTCTTCTACTACGACTCACAGTACTCCGTGGAAGGCTGCTTCCGCTCCTGCTTCCAGGTTGCCCCTCTCATCTTCCACCCACCCCGCCAACTGAGAAGGAGAGGGATGCAGGAGAACATCCTGAAGAACTGCAAGTGCGCGGACCCTCGCTACGCGGTGCCGAGCACCCGAACGAAGTACTGCCGGACAGCGGACATCGACTGCGTGGGTAACTTCAGCAGCACGGGCACCGGAGAGGCGGCCTTCAACGCCATCGAGCAGTGCAGCTGTCCGCAGCCCTGCTCGGAGTCCACCTACGGGGTGACGGTGTCCACGGCCCTCTGGCCCTCCGACGTCTACCAGCCCCCCGACTGCAAGGAGAGCTCCCCTTCCTGGACCGACCCCGCCAACTGCTCCAAGTGGTACGGCGAGAACACCATGCTCATCGAGGTCTACTACGAACGCATGAACTACCAACTTCTATCCGAGTCCGAGGCCTACGGGGTACCCCTTTCACCTCCTCCCAAACTCTTTCAATCCACTCTGTGCCCCTTTTAGATCGTGAACTTGGTCTCCGACATGGGCGGTCAGCTGGGTCTCTGGATGGGCATCAGCGTGATCACCGTCGTGGAGTTCATCTCCCTCGTCGTCCTCCTCTGCCTCTACTGCCTCGCCAAGTTCATCCAAACCTTTGTCCTATCAGTTCGTTTGGACTGACTGAGGGGTGGTTGAAGGAAGAAGCCGGAGGAGGAGGAGACGGACGATGAGGACACGGACAGTGACGAGAGTGGCAGCCAGAGCGATCGCAGCGATGCTGAGGATGACAAGAAGGCTCATTCTTTCCCTTCATTTCTTTACTCTCCCCTATTTCATAGTTTTTACTTGAGGATAAGAGCGGCGATGAGAGTGGCGACGAAAAGCCACCGCAGTATTCTTAAAAAGGCCCAGAAGTCTACGACCCCGCATGAGCATAGGACCTGTGATAAATTGCCCCCCTACTCCCATCATCTTATCCTCCGTCCTCTTTTCCTACCTCAATATAATCGCATCAATGCCCAGGACATGAAGGAAGTAATCCAGCAAGAAGGCATAAACGGAGGCCATGGGTGTGGATGGGAGAAGATGGGGTAGGAAGGATAGGCGGGGCGATTGCGGCATTGAGGGCGAATGGAGCGGAGGTCTTCCGTTTTCCCACGCTGCTCATGGGCAAGGTCGTGCAATGGGGGCTGGGGAACAATGCCGCGTCGTCTGCGGAGTGTCATGGATCCTCCTTGGCGCACTTTCCCAGCCGGAGAAGGAGGAGGAGGCGGTTGGTGTCAGGGGCAAGGGAGGGGCCGAGTAGGAGGCCTCAGAGGTCTCCTCCAGGGATGGATGGAGATAAAGGGATGTGAGGGCGCCTCATTTAGGGCGGTGCCTTCCAAGGCTGACCCGCAGGCCGGGCCCGTTAAGTGAATGATAATAGGAGTTGTGGGTAGGAGGGGGGGTAGAGGGGTCTGAAAAGGCGCTTCCTGTCCGCGGGGATGAGTCCTTGGAGGGCGGAGGAAGAATGGAGGAGGTCCTAAGAGGTGCTGCCGACTCCGTTGGCGCAGCGGGGGCAGGGACAGAAAGGTCATGGCCTTTGCTATTGTTGCTCCTCGCCCGGCTAAATGAGTCCTCCTCCTCCGCACGCCTTCCTCCTGAGAAGGAACCCCCCTACACTACTTCTTTCGGCTCCTCCTCAGCGCCCTTCTCACCTGACCTTGGCTTGGCTGGATTAGAGAGTGCAGAGGCCTGTCCCGTCCTCGCCTCTGTTAGCAGTTCTCATTAGCAACTTCCTTCTCTGCCAGGCCAGGGCTCAGCGCAGGGATCTCTGTCAGCCTCCCGAGGTCACAAATCTGCCAGCCAGGGTCACCTTCCCTCTTTCCCTGTCCCTCTCTGACTCTCTCCGCCCCCTAAGACTCCCTCCTGCCTCCTTGAGCATTAGCATGAGAATGGGGCTGGAGGGGTAGCAGAGCGCATATGGGGCGGAGTGCATATTCCTTCTGCCTCATCTGCTACATTGATGGAGTGTTGAAGTGGGTGGGGAGGAGGGCTCTGAGCTGCTTGACCCTGACCATCACCTCTCCGCATCACCTCTCTTTCTCTCCCACTCTCTCTCTCTCTCCGCACGGAATTGGCTTCACTTGCGGTCACCTGCGACCTTGCAACCTGCCTTCCGTGGCTTCGTCAACACCTTCTTTGGCGGGCATATAGAGTGGGTGCGGCAGGGGGGCAGCAGTGGGGGGCGGCAGTGTGGATAGAAGTAGGAGGGGTTGTTGGCAAGAGTAGCCGGGTGTGGGCAGGGTAGAGGGAGTGGCCAGTGCCACTTCCGACAGCAACGCCGCCGCCGCACCCTCTCCCTCATTCCCGACACCCCCCACCCAAGCACGTGCGGACTGTCCAGCTTTGCCACTCTTCTTCCGCCTTCCCTTTCCAAGCCTCCTCAGTGGAAGGAGGAGGTATGTCTGTGTGGAAGTAGGGGGCGAGGCGGAGCTGCTTGTCCATTCAGGAGGCCTTTGGGCAGTAGGCTAGGAGGGGAGGAGAGGAGGCGGTGGGACATTTAGCCTGAAAAGCGGCGGCGGTGGCAGGGTGCAATTTCACGCTTGGCAGGGCGGAGGAGGTGTTTTTGATGCGGGTGGCGGTGTAGTTGGTGTTGGGGGTGGGAAGGGGGGCGTCTAGGCCTGTCGGCTACTCCGCTTTTTCCAACGCCGCCTCGGCCTTTGCACATCGCTCCTCACTTTCATGTCCCCCACCAGCCCGACGCCGGTGGAAGGAAGGAAGGCCCAATGTCTGCCTCTATGCCTCGCTCTCTCTGTGTGTGAGCAAAACAGGACCGAAATAGGGGTCAATGTGTCGCCTTGGCTAATCGAATGTCCGGTTGCCCCCTACACCCTCCTGCCCCCAACCCCCCACGCCCCATCCACCAGCCTACCCACACGTCATGCGCTAGCCACAAATGCAATTTCCTGCAATGTTCCTGCATGCCTCACTTTCTACTGCCGTAGTTTGTCTTCTTCTGCCCCACCACTCCAATCTCCTCCGGCGGCACCCTGAGCTCAAAGGCAGCACTTCATTAAGACGACACTTGTCAGTCCATGAATCTCTTCTTTCGGCCTCCACCTCAGCTCCCTTGTAAGAGGGGGTTCTTGATGGAAATGAAGTGTGCGGCAAGTGTCCCTCCTGTCGGCTACCGAAAAAAGGCTCCAACCAAGAATGGCGCAGATTAGGCAGGATGAGATTAGTGTCTCCTCCTCTGCTATGTGTGCTCTCCTTTGGCCCCTCTGGCCCTAGGACCTTCTAGGCTAGTCGGATTACGCGTTCCGTTCCTCCTCATCACCACTTTGAAGTGGACTCTTGGACAAGGCCCAGCCTCTGCTCATTGTGCGCCAGGTCTTGGCGGCGCCCCGCTGCTTTTGGCAACGGATTTGGGCTTCAGTCATTCGCATCTCCCTCCCCAGGGGGTTGCTTGGAGCCCCAGGCCCAAAGCTCTGCCCCACCCCCACTCAGACTCACTCACTCAGTTTGCCATCTCTGCTGGAAGGCAGGAAGTGCTGAGCAAAGGCGGTGCAGAGAGAGAAGAGGGTGCTGGGCTTGTTGTGACTGCCAGTGGGTGAGTGTGCGCACCCCCGCTGCTCCTGCTCCCTGCTCCCACCTCCCACCCACTCCACCCACTTGCGTCACTGCGCTCCCCAATCCATCCTTGTCTACTTCCTCCAGCCTCAATCTAGCCTGCTTCAGCTGGAAAGTGAAAGCTGGTGGAGATGGAGACAACGAGGCGAAGCGGTCCTGGACTCCTGCCCCCGCTCCCCGCCGCCCTCAACTACGTCCCGCCATCGCCTGCATTCCACAGCCCTGCCTACAGCCCACTGCTCTCTGCCTTTGGTTCTTCTGCTCCCTTCCCTTTTCTCTCCCCTTCCACTCCTTCCATCTTTCAGGCACACCAACTGCCTTCTCCACGCCCACGCCCACGCTCTACGGGTCTCCGGCCGCGGGTTTCAGCTACGCCGATCTACCAGCATCCGCCCGGCCACCCGTCTTCCTCTTCCCGTCGCCCCATCGACCTATCCCGGCTCCTATCCGTTCACCTCAGCCACTCCATCTCCTCTTCCCCCTCCTTTAACAGCATCATTCACTGCAGCACGAACCTTGGCCGGCCACAGTCCGCTTACTCCAAAGACGGAGAGCGGCCACAACCAGAGCCATGGTCAGCTATCCTCTCCCCTCATGACAGCAGCTGGAGTGATTGGAGAATTGTGCAGACTCATCGGCGGACTCATCGAAGCTGGTGATCGATGAGGAGGGGGAGAGATGGAAGGAAGCCTCGGGCTCGTCCGGACGCGGCAGTGCCAGCCTCTACAGCCCCGCCGCGCAAACACTGCCCGGTCAGTACTGCCCCACCCCATCATCCACTCCACCCCCTCACCTGTCCCTCGGACAACACGGCACCGGGAAGCCGCCTTCCACCTTAGACTGCGCCCTCCTCTCCCCTATCCACCCACTCCCTCCTCCCCCCCTCCCCCCCCTCCCCCTCAGCCCCCCTCAGCCTCCCTCCTTCCGTGTATGGTTAGCTGTGTCTGCCCACGGCTCCCTCTCCCTTCCTAGCCGCTCCTCACAACATCACCCACTCCCCCTCCCCCTCCCATCCTCCCTCCATCCTCTGCCGCCAGCCTCCCTCACCTTTGCACACCTCCGTCTCCTCCAGGGAGGCAGGGAGCTGCTGGCACCCTTGGCTTGTTTACCCATCACGGATGAGGAGGAGGAGGAGGAGAGGAGAGGAGCGGAGGCAAGGCCAGAATGACCAGGACGCATAAGCAAGCGCCCTCCCTTCCTGTATCCCTCCTTTCCCATACACTCACTGCACTGGCCCAATCATAGCGGGGGCCAGTTCTTAGGTCCGCTTCCTTGCCCCCCCCTCTCCTCACTCTCTTCTGCCTCAACTGGGATGTCTTGGCGGCGGCTGGCTAAATGGGACTTTCGGGGAAGTGGAGGGCAGGAGGGAATGAGTGGATGAGGGGGGATGTATGTTAGGGGGGGGGGTAACCGGTTGAGAGAGACGGATGAGCGTTCGCGGCGGTCATCGTGGCGGCCAGTTACGCGCAGGGGGGACCGGAGATGGCGTCGCGTGCATACGCAATCCTCAAGGCCAGTTGCCCAGTTTCTTGTAACACCCCTCCCTCCCCCCGCTCTTCCTACTAGCGCTCTCTAGGCCGGTCGTAGGTGGGGGGGGGGAGGATAGGAGGGGGATGGGTAGTAGAAGGTGAGTGGCTAGGAGGAGGATGAGGGATGTCCGCGGGATGCAGCGACGCAGGGACGCACACACAGCCCGCGGGCCCTTCCCAGCCGCGGCGGGCAGGAGAGGCTAGAGCGCATAATCGCGGAAGCCTCCATGCTAGGCTGGCCTCGTCTCCACCTAGAGGACTTCCCCTCCTCACTCATTCCGATGCCTCCGATGCCGCCGCCGTCAGTGCCTCTGCTTCCTGCCTCCTCCCGTCTGCCGGGTTAAAGCCGCCCAGAGACCGTCCATCCATCAATCGGGGTCAGGGCAGGGTAGAGGTGGGTGTTGCATTAGAGCGGGGAGGGCTTAGAGGTGAGGCTAGGAGGGTGTCTGGGCGCGTGTGGCCTTGTGTTGTGAGGGCGGAATTCGGGCTTTGCTTGCCCACTCGCCCCCAGCTGGTGAGGTGTAAAGGGCTGGGCAGGGGCCACTCAGCCGCCTACTAGCTCAACCACTTCACGCCCCGCCACACACACCGCCAATCCTCCCCGTCACGCCCCTTACGCGCCTCCCTTCCACCCGCCCCTTCCACCAACTCTCCACCATCCTCTCCAACACCCTCTCCACTGCGCTGACGACATCCGCTGCGCGGACACAAGGATCCCCTCCTCCTCTCCTAGTCCAACACCAGCAGTGTCTGGAAGCGTTGAAGGGCTACTGGCTGTTCCTTTGCTCCTCCTGTCCTCTCCTGCTTCTGTCCTCTCTCTCTCAGCCAGGTCAGACCGTCTCCCCACTTCACACCCCACCCTGCCATAAGCAGAGTCCTTTCACCACTCACCGCCCCCCAGCCAATGTGCAGGGGCAGCTTGGGCTTGCTGTTTTGCATATCGCGCGATCTCTCTAGCTGCCAGGGCCTGTCCCTTCTTCCCACAACTGCTCTTTGATCACTGAGGCCAGGGGAGGCTGGCGGCCCGCTTTTTTGCAGCAGCCAGGCTTGTCTGCCCATCCAGCCTGCTAATTCCCCTCTCGCCCTCAGCAGGGAGAGAGAGATATAGGGGCAGTGCAGATGATGGGTAGGCAGTAGGGGTTGTAGGGGTAGAGGGGGGTTGTAAATAGGGTGGACAGAGCGGTGCCAGGGTCTAGAGGGCAGGCGGCGCCTGCTGCACAGGTTCCGCAGGCGCTTTTTGCTCCGACTCAGAGCATCCAGCTCAATCAAAAGCGGGCGGGCGGCGGTCAGTTGGCTTCCACCTGCTGCCGGGGGGATAATGGATGAGTTTAGGGCCGGCGGGAAAAGGCCAACGGGGTCGACAAACGCTCCCGCCCACAAACTGCCGACAGTTGCTTCTTCTGCCCCCGTCTTCTGCCCCTTCTTCTGCCCCTCTGAGCCCCCCGCCTCTCAGTCCCTGGACCACCCTGGCCATTCTTTGCTGGGCCTGTCTGCTAGCAGAGGTAGTAGGTGGTGCATTCTGCGTCTATCGGTGCGGGGATCTTCTGGGGCTTGGAGGGTGCTGTTGGGGGGGATTGGGGGTGTGTTGGGGGTATGAAGAGGGAGGAGGGGATGTGGGGCGGTGAAGAGGGTAGGTGCGGCTGGCGGCAGCAAATCCGTGCTTGCGACCCGCGTGGGAGGAAAAAAGGGCCGCTCAGCAGCCCAGCCCACCCCGTCCGTCTGTTTCCCGGGCTCCGGAAGCTGTGAGCTCAGGGGAGGTTGAGGGAGGGGAGGAAGGAAGGAGAAGGGAGGCCAGACTTCCGCCCTCCACCTGATTTCACATCTTGTCTCTCTCTAGTGCGCTGCCAGGGAACGCATGGTTGGAGCACGTGGCTACGGTGCTTCCTTCTTTCTGTCGCGCTCAGACTATTGCGAGGCCGCTTATTCAAACAATGCAGACTTAGGACCCAAGCTATGATGCCGAAGCTAACAACGGACCAAACAGGCTGTGGCATATTATGCTTAAATAAGCCAGGCTTTCGCTCGTGGGCAAGGATTATGGATACTTGCAAAAACAATACTTTGTAAAATTTGAATACGCAATGTATTCTCATGTACCTAACATTTGCATAGCATACAGTCCGTATAAATGAAATGCACAAAAAATTGGAATTCTTTTGTTAAGTCATAGAAATTCATGCATGATTCAACTGAAGGAATCAATATCAATTTTTTATCTAATTTGGTTGAGATTACGACAAAGGTGAAAACAAGATTTATAGTCACTGTCATTACGAGGCCACACCTCCCACAAATACCTGCCACTGACCAGACAAAAATTTTGCTTACCACTGCTACAAAAAAATAAAAAGGTAAGTTTAGGTAGGTTGGGGGTCTTTAGCTAGTCTTTAGCTCAAAAAGCTAAAGGTTATGTGATGCAAAATGTGTTAGTTTTTGTGCCGATAATGAAACACTGTGCCAACAAGATTTCAGCAATTACATAATTTGCATGAACAAATAACCTCTCAAAATTTTTTCTCTGGAACAGGAACAAGATAGAGTGCATTTACATCTAGCTGAACACATTTTCACACTATAACGTCGCAATTCTACACCAATCAAGAACATGGATAGCCTTCCACCTTCCAGTGGTAATCACCAGTATTGGAAAGTGAGAGAGTGGGGAAATGATGTCGGTGGTAGGTTAGAATGTAAAGAGGAAGGAGAGGTGAAGTTAGCGCTGGGTGAGGTGATGCCAGACGATGGATGGGAAGGCGGGAGTGGCGGTCATCTGGGTCCACTGAGCATCCGCCGCCGCGCTCTCTCCCTTGGCTGCCAGCGAGATTTCTCCCAGCCGTCGTCCGCCCTTCTCTCGCCCCGCATAGGCCCGCACCTTCCGTCATCTTCCTTGTCTCTCCCACCCAGCCTGGCCTGAGGAGGGAGCGACCTCGATGAGTATGCCGGTTTTCTTGAGCTTCTTTTGCTTGGCTGGAAGGATGAGGCGGACGGAGGCTCCCTCTGCCATGGCCTTCCCCCACCTCCATCTCCCGCAGTTCTCGCAGCATCCCGTCCTCGTATGCGCTTCACGCTCAGGTACACCGGCTCTGCAACTCCACCTCCTCTTCTCACATCCCTCCTGCAGTTGTAGGTAGGGGGACGGAGGGAGGCTGGCACATGGCGCCAACGTTCCAGTGTCAGTCAGCACCATTGTCTCCGTCTTCGGCATGTAGCAGAGTCCCACGAGTAGCTGCATTCGCGCCAGCATCATCTGCACGCAGCGTTCTTTGTCCTACTGGGCAGGGGCTGCGAAAGAGAAGGGGCGAACAGCATCGATGCTCAGCTCCCCTTCCACCGCATCCTCCTCACTGGCACTCTCTTCTCGGAACTGTCACTGTCAACGCATCGCTTTGCCCCCCAGGAAGAAGGCATAGGAGCGGTGGGAAGGGACTGGCGAAAGCGGGGAGATCTAATGGCTAGTTTCAAATCTGATGCGAAGAGAAAAGTAGGTTTCGGGAGCTAACGTGTCGTAATGGTGGGCTTCAGTTGGACTATCCTCGTCAGCTAGCGGTGCGCAGTCATCTATCAATATTTCTTGTATACCTTTCAAACAAAACAAAATAAAAGTACGCCTTACCATGTGAATGCCCAGCATCGCTTTCACTTGTGGTTTTCGTGCTTCGAGAATTTTGCGAATTTCGAGTTGAAGCGACTGCAAGGACAAACGAGTATTGTTACTTTTTGTAGCGCATTTGGCGTGATAGAAACTAGCATTGAAACATCAGCTTTCTGAATCTATTAAAGTGCTGTGACCAGTCGCATTTGTTTGGGCTGCGTGCTGTCATGCGCTGTCATTTCAAAACTGCTTAAAACGTCCAAAATTAAAAAAAGCAAGTTTCGAAGAGGAAATAAATTTGACGCTACGGATGCGGTATGATTAGCTTTCTGCGTAAAATACCTCTATTGAGGCGCTCCTTAATAGGGACGTGGGGTGAATGTTGTACGTTGAGAGCATCCATACTCATGGTGCGCGATACATTGTTGCCCAGCTCATCTTGCACTGAAATCCATCAATGCTTTTCCAAGGTAGCGCCCGAATCTCTTTTTAACTTTAGATTGGTATCAATGATAATGTCTTACGGTATTTGGAGACCATGCGAGACAAAAGTAAGCCGTGGACCAGTTGAGTTCCCATGCCACTTTTCGCAGTTTGCCTGCCAGCTTTGGAAGGGAGGAAAAAGAGTGATAGAGAGCAAGAAAGGACAAGCGGGGCGGGGCCGAGTCAGTCAAGTCCCAAAACTAATTCCCAAAAGCTCCCACACTCCGCCCCTTATCAGAAAAAAGAGGCTCTGGCGAACTGCGGTTAATCTGAATCTCACCAAACAATTTCGGGTCTAGACCGCTGCGGCCGGCATAACTCAATTCCTCCTCCCTCAACCCTCTGCCCTGTCACAAAGCGCTACTACACACAACACCAACCATCTTTCTGGTCTTCTAAAACACCTAATTGATTTTTAGCTGGAAATGGAATTAGTGCCAAAAATTATTTTTTGCCATAGAAAGCCTGCTTTAGGCTTTACTCAGGTCAGTGTTTTCGCCATGATTGCGTATTGAAAGATAGAAAAAGCGCACAATCAAGCTTTTTGAGAAAGGTTTAACGAGCCTTATATGCTTCATTTTGGCGGAAGATTAAAATGTTTTTTCCATTAATAACGGTTTGTTAAAGTTTCCATTAATTTATCCAAAACATAGCAATTTGAGACGAGGAACTATTTTGACATGGCCAGCTTCCCTAAGGGCAAGACTGGGGACAAAACGAGGCTTTGCACCGCTAGCGAAGCTAATGGGGCCTTTAAAAATGTAAGGAAGTAGGTTGCTTAGCCATTTATGGCGTGAGAAAGTAGGTTGCTCAGACAGCGGCATGGGCAGGAAAAGAAATGAAGCGGAATAAAGGACCGTCTAGATGGAAGGTGGGCGTTGGCGCTGGCGTGAGCTTGCGTCTGGGTGGTGAATTGCGGGTGATAAGGCAATAGGCGAGGTAGTCGCTGAACAACTCTGCCATTTCACCTCTCTGGCCCCCTTGCTGTCTGCAAGCTTTGACGGTGGATGGCGAGCCTGGCAGGTTGATGGGGGGACGAAAGTAGACCTCAAAGAAAAAAGCCCGACTAATTGGGGCGAGGGGCAGGAAAGTGGCCGTGGCAGAATTTGCTATGATGGGGGAAAAGGCGGGGGGACGGAGGGCGCCCTGGCAGAAGCATGAAATCCCCGGCGCTCAATATGTCGCCTCAATGTCCACAAATGAAGGAGTGGCGGAAAGCATTATTCTGCGAGCAACTCCATCTTTCCTCATCCTAGGCCTTCGACAGAATGATAGCGAAAGAAGAGATTCTGGCCTCAGCTTGCCAGTGTGAGCAGAGCTAGTGGAGGGCGACATTAGATGAGCTGGCTGATGAAGGAGAGATGGAAGGAAATCAGAGAACACACCATGAATGCGTCACTACGACTTTTCCAGAAGCTAATTCCAGGCTTTTCCATTAGGAAGTATGGCATGTTGCCTGTGGGGTCTTGGTGCGGAAAGGAAGGAAAAGGGGAAGAACGGGCTTTTACAAAACGTTTTGCGCACTTATTTCGAGAAGATTTTATTCTAGCGTCAGCAATTTCGCCTACGTTTTTCCCATATGACTTTCTGGAATTAGTTTTCAATGATGCTATTTCAGATGTTGGTTAATCTGCTCTTCAGCCTTTGCGTGGCAGCTTCTTAGTGCAGGTCCATGAAAACTGCTAAAGACTGTGTGAATGTGTGTTCGCTCTGGAAACTAAGCGGTTTTCGTTGCAACGAATCATGTAAAACCAGGTCTAGCATATAAACGAAGGAGCATAGAAGCGCAGTAGTGTTTGAGAGGCGAAAAGCATAGGAGACAAGCGAAGACTTTTGGAAATCCAATTTGTAATATCACAATTGTGGAAATAAAGGCGCAGAGGCAGATTCTCTCAGGCCCGCTGGCACATCTGTCATTCTCTCTCCCAGGCTTCTCTTTCCCAACACTGCTCCGCGCTTTGTACAGTGGATGAGGGAGGGGCGGGATGGAAGCTAAGGCTGCCTCCCTCTCTGCTCTGCTACTGGGACAAGCGGAGTAAGGAAGGAAGGCAGGGCGTCCAACTGAAGGAAGGAGGCTGGGCTAAAGCTTGAATATCATGTGAGAGGAGGTGGGCAGCCCCATGGATGAAGGAGAAGAAGCAAGGCCCTAGGAGGATTGGTGAAGCGAGGTCCGTGCTGGTGGCTGTATGAGGGCTGGGCTGGAGTGGCTGGTGGTGGGAGGGAAGCGGAGGAAGTGAAAGCAAGGCACGACAGCAGAGGCTCGCAAGGCAATGCATCAGCGCGGGGTGGAAGGAAGGCCGCCAAATGGTAGGTGAAGAAGGCCGCTAAGGTGCAAAGAGCGCGCCAGAGTTGGCACACAGGGAATGGCCGAAGGGTGAGGTGGTGTAGAAAGGAGATGGAGCCTATCGGGAGCCGAAGAGGGATGTGGTGGGGGCCGGGGGCTCGGAGGGAGTGGGGAGGGGGAAGGTGAACGCGGAGGAGGAGGCGGGGGTGGGCAGGGAGGAGGCGGCCATGGCAGCGGAGAGGAGGGCGGGGCTGAAGAGTCCGCTGCCGGGGCTGAGGCCGCCGAGGAGCGAGGCGCTGGGGACGGGGCCGCCGGGCAGAGGGTCGGGCACGGCGGGCGCGGGGAGGGGGAGTCGGGAGTGGCGGCAGCGAGGGCGGCGGAGGATTCTGGCAAGGGCTGCTGCAAGGTCCCCGTCGCCTCCAACTCCACCGACATCCGCGCTGACTCTTCCGCTCCACCAGCTCTGATCACATTCGCTCCCAGTTCTCCTCAAACCATCCCCTTCTTTCTCACACCAGAAGATGAACCGAATCGCGCCAATGGAGGGAGGGAAAAGTAGGAAATGGACTGGGTTATGGGGGGAAGGAAGTTGACCGTGGGCCTTCTGCACCTCAGATGGATGACAGGAGGAAAGGAGAGGGGTCTGTATTTCGGGGGAGGGGGTCGTGTCAAAGGCCAAGGTGCGGAAGGAAGAGGTGTGGGGGTGGGGGATGGGCGGCGGCCCGAAGGAGATGCGGAAGGGAAGAGGAGTTAGTTGCCTTTCGCCTGATAACCGAGTTCTGCATTCATTCAATCCAAGGCTCAGCCCGTCACGGCCAGACACCGGAGAAAGAGAGCGACCGTTGCGTCGTCCACTGCTCACATCAGAGTCCAGTGAGGAGAGGAGAAGAAGAGGGGATGTCCGAGAATAGTGACCCTCACTTCCGTGTGGCCATGGGGGAGGTGCGGGTGTGGGCGGGGGCAGGGCGCGACGATGAGAGTGGAAGGTTGCGTGAGGGTCAGGCGTCGCGGAGCTGGAGGGAGTCTCCCTCCCTCCGGAGACGGACTCTTCTACTAACCACTGCACAACCAACCCCATCCCATCACACCCCCACCGCGACCACTCCAGCCCCTCCCCGCGCGACTCATCCTCGATGAGATCAGAGGCCGGATTCGAGTTAGGACTTGGAAGGAGAGAAGGAGGGAGGGAGGGGATCTTCTCGCCCCCCGCTGCCCCTCGCATGGTCGCGACGCAGAGATCCAGTTCTCTCGTTGGCCAGAACCCGGCTCTGCGTCTGGCAGGCGGCCTCTGCTGCTCTCTCTCTCAGGGGCAGGGGAGGAGGAGGAGGAGTGCGAACATCCTTCAAGGATGATCCACTCCAGCGACGACATCCTCACTCTAATTGTCATACCTTCGCCCTCCCCCCTCCCCTCACAGCCGCCTGGGTAGAAGTCCACTCGATTGGCGCTGAAGTGGTGGAGGCTGTGGAAGCAGCCACTCCCAACTCCTCTTCACCACCCCCACCCACCCCAACCTCCGACTCCCCCTCCCTGCCCAGTCCCCTCCATTCCCCTTAGCCTCTTCGTCCCCTCCAGCCTCTCTCACAAGGCCGGAGGTAAAAAGCGCCTAAGAGCGCGAAAGGGGGGAAAAAGAGGTGAGGGACGGGAGGGAGGCAGAGCAGAGGTGCTGGGCGTTGCGATGCTCACTTTGACCCTCACCTAGGCAAGCCTCCCCTGTCCCCCTGCAGCAGTGGGGGGCAGGGCACGGGCTATTTAGCACCCCTCCCCGGACGGCCAGGGACAAGGTGTCCTCTTCGCGGCCCTCCTCTCATTAGGCCTAAACGGCCCTCCGTCCCGTTCTCAGACGCTCAAAGGGGGCAGGACAGGGGACAGGGGCTTGTGCCCCGCTTCTGCCCCGGGGTCATGATCCTTGAGCCTCTTCACGCCTCTGCTATTCTAACTACCCTCTCCAAAAGAAAGCCCCCCTGCCCCGGCCACAGCCCTAAGTGGATGCAATGAGGAGGCAAAGGAAGCGAGCAGGAGGGAGGAAGGGCGGTGGGAAGCGAGGGAGGGAGGGGCAGAGAGTGCGGAAGAGACAGGTGGTGGCAGGGAAGCTTGAAGGGAGGAGGTGAGGAGGGATTCAAAAGGGATGAGGAGGAGGAGGGGTGGAGTGTCCTGCCAGTCGTGCTGAGTCCTTGTGAGGGAGGAGGACGAGTAACGGATGCGGCCTGCTCCCCTCACGCAGTCCATGGGGACGCCACCGAGCCTCCTATCTCCCCAAATCTGAGGAGGAACTCGGCCGCACTCTTCCCCCCCCCCCCCCCCTGCCCATCTTACCCTCCCCCCTTACCCTCCAACCTCCCCGTATCCATAACAGAAGAAGGTGCTGCGCTCCGTGGAGAAGAGGGGAGGGGACGACCTTGAGGGGGAGTGAGGAGGAAGGGGGGGGGGCGAAGGCTAGAGGAGGGCCGGGGACATCGGAAACTGGGGCCGCTGGTCCTCCTAAGGGGGAGAGGGGGAGGGGGGGATGGTGGTTGGTGGTGCTGCCGTGCGCTCAGGACGCCAAGGCCGCCCGAGGGCCGCTATCATAATCGCAGCCGCCTCCCTCACGGATAGGAGAGGGAGTTCTGGCCTGGGGGCCGTGTGGGGAGGAAGGAACCTTGGCGGGGGCATTCGTAGTAAGGCGTGCGTACTCCGGCCGTTTGGAGGGGGCGGGGAGTGGTGAGGAGGAGTGGGGGCGGTAGAAGGGTGTGAGTGGGTGGTTGGAGCTGGAGAGGGCAGCCGTTGTCCCCTGGAGGGCGCCTTGGAGGGGCTGGTGACAAAGACAGCGAAGGCCATGGGGGCTGTGGAGGGGTGGAAGTGGAATGGGGGCGGCGTTGATAGCGGAACGGTAGTTAGGCATGGTTGAAGGTGGCGGGCCTACAAAGGTGGGAGGAAAGGGAAAGGGAAGGGGATCCGGCACTGACTCCCTGGATGGAAGGACGCAGGCATAAATAATTGGCGGAACCCTACGTCTAGAGTAGGTTCTCTAACCTTCTAACAGACACTAAAGTGCTAGCATGGTAAAAGTGTAGCTATACCACACTTGGACCTGCGACCATTGCTTTAAGCAATGGGGTGCTATCCCGTTCTATGATGAACTTAACTTCATCAGGAGCATGGGTTTAATCATGTCCATGCCTGTCTTTGGCTAGCATGGATGCCCAATGATCCGCTCAGCTGAGGATCATTCCCAATCATGTTTTTGACAAAGGGACAGACTGGAAACTCAGAACTCTTTTAAAACAACTCTTACAAGCCCACACTCGAATCCTACTAGAAGACAAACTGAAGGAAACGAGTTAACAGCATTATGCATTCATATGAATTATGTTCACACATGCCAGCCAGGGAGGGAGAGGAGCCAAGGCCAAGCGCCGCTACCTCCTCATACAAAGACCGCTCCTCCTAAGGCGATTAGGATCAGCCACAGCCCCCTTCTTCCTCCCAACCGCTTCCTCTCCTCAAAAATCAAAATCCCTACGCCTCACCGCGCCCAACTATAACGGCAGGACTCTGGAGCCAGCGAGCCTAATCGTCTTCCCTGCCCTGCGTGATTCTCGTCGGTAGCCTTACAACTACCAGTGAGCCAATGCATACATGAAAAGGAAGAGCAAAGCGGATATGAAGTTGGTAGCGATGGGGGGTGGGGGATGAAGTAGGAGATGGGAAGGAGACGGGGACGCAACGGGGGGCTGTGGAGGATAGAGTGAGGAGAGGGGCGGAAGGAGGGATGGAGATAAGGGAAGGGCGTCCTACCGGTCGCGGCGCCCTCACAGGCTCTCTGCTCTGGGCACTTAGTGGGGTAGCGAGGTCAGGCAGCGCCCAGCGTTTCAGGGCACCACGGCATAAACACCACACTGCCCCCCTTCTGCCCACTGGACTGCCCCTCCGTCCTTATTTGTGGTAGGAGAAAAGAGGAGTGCTTCCTTCCGGGGCTAACAACGGCTGGAGAGGGGCTTAGTTGAAACTGTAGGGGTTGGTGTTGAAGAGGAATAGGGGAGGGTAGGGGAAGGTGGGGGGAGGCCTAAAAAGGTGCGTGGGATGTTCTTTTTATGCAGCCGCCGCCACCGCCTCTGCATCCCACGCACCTTTTTAGGCCTCCCCCCACCTTCCCCTACCCTCCCCTATTCCTCTTCAACACCAACCCCTACAGTCTCAACTAAGCCCCTCTCCAGCCGTTGTTAGCCCCGGAAGGAAGCACTCCTCTTTTCTCCTACCACAAATACGGACGGAGGGGCAGTCCAGTGGGCAGAGGGGGGAGGCAGAGTGGTGTTTATGCCGTGGTGCCCTGAAACGCTGGGCGCTGCCTGACCTCGCTACCCCACTAAGTGCCCAGAGCACAGAGCCTGTGAGGGCGCCGCGACCGGTAGGACGCCCTTCCCTTATCTTCATCCCTCCTTCCGCCCCTCTCCTCTCACTCTACCCTCCACAGCCCCCCGTTGCGTCCCCGTCTCCTTCCCATCTCCTACTTCATCCTCCACCCCCCATCGCTACCAACTTCATATCCGCTTTGCTCTTCCTTTTCATGTATGCCTTGGCTCACTGGTAGTAGTTGTAAGGCTACCGACGAGAATCATGCAGAGCAGGGAAGACGATTAGGCTCGCTGGCTCCAGAGTCCTGCTGTTATAGTTGGGCGCGGTGAGGCGTAGGGATTTTGATTTTTGAGGAGAGGAAGCGGTTGGGAGGAAGAAGGGGGCTGTGGCTGATCCTAATCGCCTTAGGAGGAGCGGTCTTTGTATGAGGAGGTAGCGGCGCTTGGCCTTGGCTCCTCTCCCTCCCTGGCTGGCATGTGTGAGGCGTGCCTGCGTCCTTCCATCCAGGGAGTCAGTGCCGGATCCCCTTCCCTTTCCCTCCCTCCCCCCTTTGTAGGCCCGCCACCTTCAACCATGCCTAACTACCGTTCCGCTATCAACGCCACCCCCATTCCTCTTCCACCCCTCCACAGCCCCAATGGCCTTCGCTTTCTTTGTCACCAGCCCTTCCAAGGCTCCCTCCAGGGGACAACGGCTGCCCTCTCCTCCTCCATCCACCCTCTCTCACCCTTCTAACGCCCCCACTCCTCCTCACCACTCCCCGCCCCCTCCAAACGGGCGTAGTACGCACGCCTTACTACGAATGCCCCCGCCAAGGTTCCTTCCTCCCCACCCGGCCCCCAGGCCAGAACTCCCTCTCCTATCCGTGAGGGAGGCGGCTGCGATTATGATAGCGGCCCTCGGGCGGCCTTGGCGTCCTGAGCGCACGGCAGCACCACCAACCACCATCCCTCCCTCCCCCTCTCCCCCTTAGGAGGACCAGCGGCCCCAGTTTCCGATGCCCCCGGCCCTCCTCTAACTTTCACCCCCCTTCCTCCTCACTTCCCCTCAAGGTCGTCCCCTCCCCTCTTCTCCACGGAGCGCAGCACCTTCTTCTGTTATGGATACGGGGAGGTTGGAGGGTAAGGGGGGAGGGTAAGATGGGGCAGGGGGGGGGGGGGGAAGAGTGCGGCCGAGTTCCTCCTCAGATTTGGGGAGATAGGAGGCTCGGTGGCGTCCCAATGGACTGCGTGAGGGGAGCAGGCCGCATCCGTTACTCGTCCTCCTCCCTCACAAGGACTCAGCACGACTGGCAGGACACTCCACCCCTCCTCCTCCTCATCCCTTTTGAATCCCTCCTCACCTCCTCCCTTCAAACTTCCCTGCCACCACCTGTCTCTTCCGCACTCTGCCCCTCCTTCCTTCGCTCTCTTCCCACCGCCCTCCTTCCCTCCTGCTCGCTTCCTTTGCCTCCTCATTGCATCCACTTAGGGCTGTGGCCGGGGCAGGGGGGCTTTCTTTTGGAGAGGGTAGTTAGAATAGCAGAGGCGTGAAGAGGCTCAAGGATCATGACCCCGGGGCAGAAGCGGGGCACAAGCCCTCCCCTGTCCCCTGTCCTGCCCCCTTTGAGCGTCTGAGAACGGGACGGAGGGCCGTTTAGGCCTAATTAGAGGAGGGCCGCGAAGAGGACACCTTGTCGCTGGCCGTCCGGGGTGGGGTGCTAAATAGCCCGTGCCCTGCCCCCCACTGCTGCAGGGGGAGAGGGGAAGGAAGAGTGGAGGCTTGCCTAGGTGAGGGTCAAAGTGGGCATCGCAACTCCCAGCACCTCTGCTCTGCCTCCCTCCCGTCCCTCACCTCTTTTTCCCCCTTTCGCGCTCTTAGGCGCTTTTTACCTCCGGCCTTGGGAGAGAGGCTGGAGGGGGCGAAGAGGCTAAGGGGAATGGAGGGGACTGGGCAGGGAGGGGGAGTCGGAGGTTGGGTTGGGGTGGGTGGGGGTGGTGAAGAGGAGTTGGGAGTGGCTGCTTCCACAGCCTCCACCACTCCAGCGCCAATCGAGTGGACTTCTACCCAGGCGGCTGTGAGGGGAGGGGGGAGGGCGAAGGTAGGACAATTAGAGTGAGGATGTCGTCGCTGGAGTGGATCATCCTTGAAGGATGTTCGCACTCCTCCTCCTCTCCTCCCCTGCCCCTGAGAGAGAGAGAGAGAGCAGCAGAGGCCGCCTGCCAGACGCAGAGCCGGGTTCTGGCCAACAAGAGAACTGGATCTCTCTCTGCGTCGCGGCCATGCGAGGGGCAAGGAGGCAGGGGGCAGGGGAGGGGGGAGGCGAGAAGATCTCCTCCCTCCTTCCAAGTCCTAACTCGAATCCGGCCTCTGATCTCATCGAGGCTGAGGCGCGCGGGGAGGGGCTGGAGTGGTCGGGGAGGGGCTGTGATGGGGGTGTGATGGGATGGGGTTGGTTGTGCAGTGGTTAGTAGAAGAGTCCGTCTCCGGAGGGAGGGAAGGGAGGCTCCCTCCCTCCAACTCCGCGACGCCTGACCCTCACGCACCCTTCCACTCTAATCGGCGCCCCCCTCCCACACCCTCTCCTTCCTCATGGACACACGGAAGTGAGGGTCACTATTCTCGGACATCCCCTCTTCTTCTCCTCTCCTCACTGGACTCTGATGTGAGCAGTGGACGACGCAACGGTCGCTCTCTTTCTCCGGTGTCTGGCCGTGACGGGCTGAGCCTTGGATTGAATGAATGCAGAACTCGGTTATCAGGCGAAAGGCAACTAACTCCTCTTCCCTTCCGCATCTCCTTCGGGCCGCCGCCCATCCCCCTCACCCCACCCCTCTTCCTTCCCCACCTTGGCCTTTCACACCCCCCCCCCCCCCCCGAAATAGAGACCACTCTCCTTTCCTCCTGTCATCCATCTGAGGTGCAGTAGGCCCACGGTCAACTTCCTTCCCCCCATTCCCCAGTCCATTTCCTACTTTTCCCTCCCTCCATGGGCGCGATTCTGTTCATCTTCTGGTTTGATAAAGAAGGGGATGGTTTGAGGAGAACTGGGAGCGAATGTGATCAGAGCTGGTGGAGCGGAAGACTCAGCGCGAATCTCAGTAGAGTCGGAAGGCGACGAGGACGTTGCAGCAGCCCTTGCCAGAATCCTCCGCCGCCCTGCGCTGCCGCCACTCCCGGCTCCCCCTCCCCTCGCCCCGCCTCCCCTACCCTCTGCCCCGGCGGCCCCGTCCCCCAGCGCCTCGCTCCTCGGCGGCCTCAGCCCGGCAGCGAACTCTGAGCCCCGCCCCTCCCTCTCCGCTGCCATGGCCGCCTCCTCCATGCACACCCCACCTCCCCTCCTCCCGCGCTCCTTCCCCCTCCCCACTCCCTCCGAGCCCCGGCCCCCACCACATCCCTCTTCGGCTCCCGATAGGCTCCATCTCCTTTCTACACCACCTCACCCTTTCGGGGCCATTCCCTGTGTGCCAACTTGGCGCGCTCTTGCACCTTCAGCGGCCTTCTTCACCTACCATTTGGCAGCCTTCCTTCCACCCCGCGCTGATGCATTGCCTTGCGAGCCTCTGCTGTCGTGCCTTGCTTTCACTTCCTCCGCTTCCCTCCCACCACCAGCCACTCCAGCCCAGCCCTCATACAGCCACCAGCACGGACCTCGCTTCACCAATCCTCCTAGGGCCTTGCTTCTTCTCCTTCATCCATGGGGCTGCCCACCTCCTCTCACATGATATTCAAGCTTTAGCCCAGCCTCCTTCCTTCAGTTGGACGCCCTGCCTTCCTTCCTTACTCCGCTTGTCCCAGTAGCAGAGCAGAGAGGGAGGCAGCCTTAGTTTCCATCCCACCCTCCTCATCCACTGTACAAAGCGCGGAGCAGTGTAGAAAGAAGCCTGAGTGAGAATAGACGAGATGTCCAGCGGCCTAGAGAGAATCTGCCTCTGCGCCTTTATTTCCACAATTGTGATATTACAAATTGGATTTCCAAAAGTCTTCGCTTGTCGTCCTATGCTTTTCGCCTCTCAAACACTACTGCGCTTCTATGCTCCTTCGTTTATATGCTGACCTGGTTTTACACTGATTCGTTGCAACAAAAACCGCTTAGTTTCCCAGCGAACACACATTCACACCAGTCTTTAGCAAGTTTTTCATGGACCTGCACTAGGAAGCTGCCAGCAAAGGCTGAAGAGCAGATTAACCAACATCTGAAATAGCATCATTGAAAACTAATTCCAGAAAGTCATATGGGAAAAACGTAAGCAAAATTGCTGACGCTAGAATAAAATCTTTCTCGAAATCGTGCGCAAAACGTTTGTAAAAGCCCGTTCTTCCCCTTTTCCTTCCTTCCGCCCAAGAACCCACAGGCAACATGCCATACTTCCTAATGGAAAAGCCTGCAATTTAGCTTCTGGAAAAGTTGTCGTGACGCATTCATGGTGTGTTCTCTGATTTCCTTCATCTCTCCTTCATCAGCCAGCTCATCTAATGCACCCTCCACTAGCTCTGCTCACACTGGCAAGCTGAGGCCAACTCTCTTCTTCCGCTATCATTCTGTCAAAGGCCTAGGATGAGGAAAAGTTGGAGTTGCTGGCAAAATAATGCTTCCGCCACTCCTTCCGATGTTCTGGACATCTAGGCGACATATTTGAGCGCCGGGGATTTTTGCATGCTTCTGCCAGGGCGCCCTGCCGTTCCGCCCGCCTTTTTCCATTCATAGCAAATTCTCCACCGCCAACCTCCCCTGCCCTCGCCCCGAATTAGCGGGCTTCTTTCTTTCAGACCTACTTTCGTCCCCCCATCAACCTGCCAGGCTCGCCATCCACCGTCAAAGCTTGCAGACAGCAAGGGGGCCAGAGAGGTGAAATGGCAGAGTTGTTCAGCGACTACCTCGCCTATTGCCTTATCACCCGCAATTCACCACCCAGACGCAAGCTCACGCCAGCGCCAACGCCCACCTTCCATCTAGACGGTCCTTTAGTCCGCTTCATTTCTTTTCCTGCCCATGCCGCTGTCTGGAGCAACCTCCTCCCCACGCCATAAATGGCTAACCAACCTACTTCCTTTTTGCAACACTTTCCAAAAGGTCCCCATGTAACTCCGGCTAGCGGTGCAAAGCCTCGTTTTGTCCCCGAATCTTGCCTTTAGGGAAGCTGACAATGTCAAAATAGTTCCTCGTCTCAAACTCCTTATGTTTTGAATAAATTAAGGGAAACTTTAACAAACCGTTATTAATGGAAAAACAAAATCTTCCGCCAAAATGAAGCAAATAAGGTTCGTTCAACCTTTCTCAAACAAGTATATGGCGCAAAGCGCAATAGGTGGACCGCGGAGACACATCCTTTTATATGATACTTTGTAACTCAAAAATCAAGTCTTCGTTCTTTCTGCAACCAATTTCCAAAAGTAAGCAAAGACTTAAAATCGACATATAAGACTAGTGAACAAAAAAATCAACTCTTCTGTGCAATTCTCAAGACTTCAGGTACTACAATGCAAAAACCGCATATTGCAATTTTCCAACTTTCTACCCAGAAAAGTAATGTTTTAATTGCTTCGGGACCAGTTCCACCCCTCCAGATACTTCTTAAAATTTAATTACCTTTAAGCAAAAAAAAGTTTGTCCAAATCCATTGAGAATTCGCCATTTTCTCAACATACCCCATTTTTTAAAATTTCTACCCAAAAAAGTTATGTTTCTTATGCTCCAGGACCAGTTCCACCCCTCCAGATCTTCCTAAAATGATATTACCTTTAAGCAAAAAAAAAGTTTGTCCAAATCCGTTGAGAATCCGCCATTTCTCAACATACCCCATTATTCAAACTTTCTACCCAAAAAAGTAATGTTTTCAAACGCTCCTGGATCAGTTCCACCCCTCCAGATCTTCCTGCATAATGTTATTACCTTTCAGCAAAAAAAAAGTTTGTCCAAATCCGTTGCAGAATCCGCCATTTCTCAACATACCCCATTTTTCAAAAGTTCTACCCAAAAAAGTAATGTTTCAAATGCTCCGGGATCAGTTCCACCCCGTCTAGACTCTTCCTAAAATATTATTACCTTTCAGGGAAAAAAAAGTTTGTCAAAATCCGTTTACAATCCAGCATTTTACAGCATAATCCCCATTTTTCAACCTTTCTATCGCAAAAAAGTAATGTTTCAAATGCTCAAATTCCGGGTCTCACCCCTCCAGATCTTCCTAAAATAGCATTACCTTTCAGGAAAAAAAAAAGTTTGTCCCAATCCGTTGAGAATTCGCCCGTGAGAGGACAGCATTTCCAGATACATATATATATATATATATATACGTATCAGGACAAAAGTTTAGTAACCTCTATACGGGCGGAGCGGCCCTTCGGGCCGCTCCGCGGTCAAAAAGCTTGATTTTGCCCTTTTCTCTCTTTCAATACGCAATCATGGCGAAAATACTGGGCTGAGCAAAGCCTAATAGCAGGCTTTCTTTGGCAAAAAAATAAACTTTGGCACTAATTCCATTTCCAGCTAAAAATCAATTAGGTGTTTTAGAAGACCAGAAAGATGGTTGGTGTTGTGTGTAGTAGCGCTTTGTGACAGGGCAGAGGGTTGAGGAGGAGGAATTGAGTTATGCCGGCGCAGCTGGTCTAGACCGAAATTGTTTGGTGAGATTCAGATTAACCGCAGTTCGCCAGAGCCTCTTTTTTCTTGATAGGGGCGGAGTGTAGGAGCTTTTGGGAATTAGTTTTGGGACTTGACTGACTCGGCCCCACCCCGCTTGTCCTTTCTTGCTCTCTATCACTCTTTTCCTCCCTTCCAAAGCTGGCAGGCAAACTGCGAAAAGTGGCATGGGAACTCAACTGGTCCACGGCTTACTTTTGTCTCGCATTGTCTCCAAATACCGTAAGACATTATCATTGATACCAATCTAAAGTTAAAAAGAGAATCGGGCGATACCTTGGAAAAGCATTGATGGATTTCAGTGCAAGATGAGCTGGGCAACAATGTATCGCGCACCATGAGTATGGATGCTCTCAACGTACAACATTCACCCCACGTCCCTATTAAGGAGCGCCTCAATAGAGGTATTTTACGCAGAAAGCTAATCACACCTCATCCGTAGCGTCAAATTTATTTCCTTTTCGGAACTTGCTTTTTTAATTTTGGACGTTTTAAGCAGTTTTGAAATCACAGCGCATGACAGCACGCAGCCCAAACAAATGCGACTGGTCACAGCATTTTAATAGATTCAGAAAGCTGATGTTTCAATGCAAGTTTCTATCACGCCAAATGCGCTGCAAAAAGTAACGATACTCGCTTGTCCTTGCAGTCGCTTCAACTCGAAATTCGCGAAATTCTCGAAGCCCGAAAACCACAAGGGAAAGCGATGCTGGGCATTCACATGGTAAGGCGTACTTTTATTTTGTTTTGTTTGAAAGGTATACAAGAAATATTGATCGATGACTGCGCACCGCTAACTGACGAGGATAGTCCAACTGAAGCCCAGCATTACGACAAGTTAGCTCCCGAAACCTACTTTTCTCTTCGCATCCGATTTGAAACTAGCCATTAGATCTCCCCGCTTTCGCCAGTCCCTTCCCACCGCTCCTATGCCTTCTTCCTGGGGGGCAAAGCGATGCGTTGACAGTGACAGTTCCGAGAAGAGTGCCAGTGAGGAGGATGCGGTGGAAGGGGAGCTGAGCATCGATGCTGTTCGCCCCTTCTCTTTCGCAGCCCCTGCCCAGTAGACAAAGAACGCTGCGTGCAGATGATGCTGGCGCGAATGCAGCTACTCGTGGGACTCTGCTACATGCCGAAGACGGAGACAATGGTGCTGACTGACACTGGAGCGTTGGCGCCATGTGCCAGCCTCCCTCCGTCCCCTTACCTACAACTGCAGGAGGGATGTGAGAAGAGGAGGTGGAGTTGCAGAGCCGGTGTACCTGAGCGTGAAGCACTACGAGGACGGGATGCTGCGAGAGCTGCGGGAGATGGAGGTGGGGAAGGCGATGGCAGACGGAGCCTCCGTCCGCCTCATCCTTGCAGCCAAGCAAAAGAAGCTCAAGAAAACCGGCATACTCATCGAGGTCGCTCCCTCCTCAGGCCAGGCTGGGTGGGAGAGACAAGGAAGATGACGGAAGGTGCGGGCCTATGCGGGGCGAGAGAAGGGCGGACGACGGCTGGGAGAAATCTCGCTGGCAGCCAAGGGAGAGAGCGCGGCGGCGGATGCTCAGTGGACCCAGATGACCGCCACTCCCGCCTTCCCATCCATCGTCTGGCAACACCTCACCCAGCGCTAACTTCACCTCTCCTTCCTCTTTACATTCTAACCTACCACCGACATTATTTCCACTCTCTCACTTTCCAATACTGGTGATTACCACTGGAAGGTGGAAGGCTATCCATGTTCTTGATTGGTGTAGAATTGCGACGTTATAGTGTGAAAATGTGTTCAGCTAGATGTACATGCACTTAATCTTGTTCCTATCCCTGTGAAAAAATTTTGAAAGGTTATTTGTTCATGCAAATTCGGTAATTGCTGAAATCTTTTCGGCACAGAGTTTCATTATCGGCACAAAAACTAACACATTTTGCATCACATAACCTTTAGCTTGTTGAGCTAAAGACTTATAACCTACCTACACTTACTTTTTCTTTTTTTGGAGCAGTCGTAAGCCAAAGCTTTGACTGGTCAGAGGCAGGGAGATGAGAGAGTTGAGGCCTCGTCATGTCAGAGGCAAATAATCTTCTTTTCACCTTTGTCGTAATCTCAACCAAATTAGATAAAAAATTGATATTGATTCCTTCAGTTGAATCATGCATGAATTTCTATGACTTAACAAAAGAATTCCAATTTTTTGTGCATTTCATTTATACGGACTGTATGCTATGCAAATGTTAGGCACATGAGAATACATTGCGTATTCAAATTTTACAAAGTATTGTTTTTAAGTATCCATAATCCTTGCCCACGAGCGAAAGCCTGGCTTATTTCAAGCATAATATGCCACAGCCTGTTTGGTCCGTTGTTAGCTTCGGCATCATAGCTTGGGTCCTAAGTCTGCATTGTTTGAATAAGCGGCCTCGCAATAGTCTCAGCGCGACAGAAAGAAGGAAGCACCGTAGCCACGTGCTCCAACCATGCGTTCCCTGGCAGCGCACTAGAGAGACTCCCAGCCTCAGTAGAAAAGCGCAAACTTGCGCCTTCCCCTTCGTCTTACCTTCCCCCACCTCCTCCCAAAGCTCACAGGCTCACAGCTCCACCAAGAGCGGCGGCAGCGTGACCAGCGGGGGCTGGGTGGACTCTGCCGCCTTCAGCGCCTCCAAATTCACCATACCAAAGAAACGAGCCTCCCTACAAGGTTTCCTCCGCGCCTTATTCCTTTGCTGGCATCCATATAGCTCCTTCCCAGGTAAAACAGGCGCTGTGGTGAATCAAAGCCTGACGAAGGGGAGTCGTGAGTGGGAGGAGGTGGCGGGGATCTGGCAGCGCTCTGCCTCCAACCCCGCCGTCGGCAAGGAGATGCACATCTCCGCCATCACCGTCCTCCGCAACTCCGCCCTCGACCAAAAGGCTTCCTCTCCTTCTCCCTCCCTCTCCACTCATAAGCGAGCTAATGAATTGCAGCTGGAAGCTCGGCGAAGCGAGCTGCGCGGGCAGGACGGCTACACGGAGGCCCTGCTGGGGCCCAGCCACGCCTTCCTCCCCGTCCCCTCCGCCAAGGTGGCCCAGGCCCTGGCCCAGGACGGCCTTTCCGTGGGGAACTGCATGGACGGGGACCTCGGGGACCCAGCCCACGGCGTCTACCTCTCTCGCCACTCCGACCTCCTCACGTGCCCCTCTTTCCTGGCCTCTTACAGGGCTCTTGTGGGAGGGAAGGAGGTGTGCAGAGGGGCTGGACTGGCGGACGGCTGCGGAGGGCTGGCGCTGGTGCTGCGTCTGGTGCGCGGGAAGACGAAGGGTGTGCCGGCGGGCAGCCGGGAGCTGGAGCCGTCGCCGGGCTTCGACACCCACGTCCCCCTCAAGACCGCCGCCAAGCCTGCCACACCAGCCCAGGCTTTCATTCAGGCCAGAGTTGGCTTCGCTTTCCTCTTGCTGCACATGCAAATTGGCTGACGTTGGAGATCTATGTCTACGAGTACCGGGACTGCGAGCTGGCCAACCGCCCCTCCAGCATCGCGCCCTACGCTCTGGTCCGCTGGAACTATCGTCGAAAAGGAGCCTCTGCAGCTGCCACTGGCGTTAGCAGCCCCCTTTCTACTCCCTGGACGAACTTGTGGGCAAAAGAGAGAAGGGTTGCAGTTGGTGGCAGAACACGAAAGCTGGCGAGGAAGACTACGACTGAACAAAGAGGTGGACGTGGGCGAGGTCTGCCTCATCTCCGCCTTCGCCCGCATTAAGCCCTTCGGCCTATTTCCCTCTTTTCCACATCTTCTTTCGCTCAAATTACACTCACCAAATAATCAGTGAACTGAATCTGACGTTGAAACATGTGGTGCCGGTGGAGAAACTCCTGAGCTGGCGTCACGTTCAGATCCTGCTCAGGGACTCTTTTCAAGGTTGGGGGAAGTAGATGGGTTTCGGTGTATGAATGGGGTGTGTATGTTGAGGCCAAATGCACAAGCGACGTGAAGTTCGCCTGCCCGGCGCCCAGTTCGCCTCGCACTGGAAAATCGCCGCCCCCTCTTCCTCCACTTCTTCGCCCCTTCCCAGCTTCATCGCCAAACTTCAATCTTCCCACTGCGTTCTCTTTCGCCAACCCTCTTCTACCCACCAACTTGCATCTGCTGCTGCACTACAGGGAGCAGTAGGGTCGCTGGCGGGTTCCAGCACACTGCTGGTGTTCCCCTGGGGCGAGCTCAGCTCAGCACTCGGCCTTCCCTCCACCGGCGGCGATGTGGACTCTACCCAGCTCCATTGCATCCTCGTTCCTAGTCATTTCTCCTCTTCATTCCCCTTCAATAGGGCGGTGATATGGGAAACATGGTGTCCTACCGATCGGCGCTGGAAGGCTTGGGCGGAGGGGGTAGTCGGAAGTACGACGACGGCTGGACCACGGCCCCGCCCGTGGGCGCCTGTCTCCGCCCTGCCCGCCTTGCTGCTGCCTTCACCCAACAACACCCTACACCCCTCTCCTCACAACCCCAGCCTCACGCCGCCCAACCCATTCCTCCGCCTAGCACATTACATTCAGTACTTTTCTCATCTCAGTATCCTTATATCACATTTGTTAACTAAAGCACCCTTACTTGTAAAAAAAGTCGTAAATTTTCGACTAAATTCTTTCTTTCGGCATGTCAATTTTTTCAGTTCGTAAACGTTTCTGTTAGATCGCAGAGTTAAACAATAAATTAAGTATGAGCAGTGAATTGGTGATATGCAGGCAAACCGCCAGCACTAGACAGTGCATCGGAAATGGAGGTTGACTCGGAGGAGACTCGGAAACAACCGCCCATCATCCCTACCGGCGAGCCCGACACTGAAAGCATCGTCACCGACTACTCCCTTCCCCTCGGCACACTCAATCAAAGACTCCGCCTCCGATCTGACCTTTGCCTCCAAGCCACTGCCCGACCCTGATCTTATCCTCGTCATGAGCAATCAGCG